>JAOXNR010025891.1:0-24357 GCA_028571225.1 Parsonsia alboflavescens | reverse complement strand
GGGGGAGGGTAGGGGGGAAGGCCTAGTAACCTCTCTTGAATGGAGAGAAGGAGTGCTAGACGAAGATGATCTGACCGAGGAAGATGACTTTGAAGGAGACACGAAAAACATTTTTTCAAAGAAGATGAGATTTTTTTCTAAAACAATAGAGGCAAGAGAAAAAAGAACTCCCTCGTTAACTGTTGGAAGATTAGTAAAGATGGTGTTTTGAACCCTGAGTTATGCGTCGAACAGAGGAAAGAAAGGAATTTGGGGAACAAATAGATGATGTTGCAGAAAAAGAATTTTGTGAGCAAGAGAAGGGTTTAGGTAAATCCTAAAATCTTCAAAAGTCTCCTAATTTATATGAGATAAGGAGTCCTTTGGGTTGTTGAAAAGGACACGATATGCTAGAAACTGAGGCAACTGCTAAAACTGTTACGTCACGTCACATCCCAAAACTAGTCGTTATAGAAAAAAGGCATGACCCTTCAGAAGTCGCAACTAAAATATGGTAATTTAGGAGTCATGACCTTCAAGCTCATTGGGCCTAAAGGAGGTAATGAAGGGAGAAACAGGCATGACCCAATAAACCAACCCAAATGAGCTCAGGCTCTGACCATAATACCTGAAAGTTCAACTCAAGAGTCTTGAGGAAAGGTGGGAAGCGACCTCTTACTACCTGACCACGACCTTCGACCTGGTGAACTCCAATCTGTCTCATACATCTTCCATGCCACGACTAAATGTGCCCAACTCCTAACAGACTCCATGAACCTATAATCACTTGTCGCGACCTCCTAAAAGAGATAGTACAGGCCTTCGACATTCACGGGTAGGTCGCAAAGTTGGTTTAAAGGTCTTTAGCGAGCTTGCAGCTCTCTACCAGAGGCATGCATGGTGAGGCATCCCAACTTAGGGAAACTCCACGAATCTAGGAGCAATTGGCAAGATATGACACAATCTCAGAATAATCCTAATTGCCTATTGTCACGTAATTGAAAGGCCCTGATCAAAGAGGTCAGTCATTCTTTGGTATATATTATTGAATCACACACAGTCCACGGACAAGACACAATGGATTGAGATAATTTACTCAAGATCACTCTCTCATAATACTGACATAGGCATCAGAACTATTCCCTGGGTGACACCCCACTCTGATGACCTAATCCTTTTCTTCTCAAATTGCGGTTACAGACGTCATCACAGTTTAGGGTGACCCGGAAGCTATTTCTGAGCTCCATCAATTTGTTTTTAAAAAGTTAATTAAATTCACTTAAATATATTAAATGATAAATAGAAACTTAAAAATTTATGAAATATAATCATTCTATTAAATATTTTAAAAAAATTATAATCGAAACAAAAAATCAAACAAAAAAAAAGGTACTTTTTCATCCAAACAGATTCTAATTTTGAAAAGCACTTATAAATTTCTACATCTAAGCACAAAACAACTTAACTTTAAAAAAAAACCTTTTATAAAAATCAATACTAAAAAGATACTTCTGTAATAAGCGCATCCAAACGGGCCTAACTCTTTTCACTGTAAAGTAATTTAAAAGTAAATTAAGTATTGCTTCCTTTTTCTCTTTCTTTTTTGTTTTTGGAGTTGAATTCCTAATTTTAATTTTGAAATATTTAGAATTGAGTCTTAATTATTTATATATTCTTTATTTAAAGAGTGAAGAGAAGGATTACACGGGCTTTTGTTCAATTTTCAACCCAATACCTCTATTTTTAAAACCACAATTTTCCTATTATCAAGATGAGGGTTATAGACTAGTCGAGCAAATCTCGAATCTGTAAGGTTTAGGCTAGAGCTCAAGGGAGCCTAAATATTCAAGTTCGAGCTTGGCTTAGTAAATACTTAGAAGGCTTGGACTTGAGTTCATTTAGACTCGTTTAAGCTCATTAATATATCTTTATTTATTTTTCTTAAAACTTTTAAGAAATAATAATGTATATATAATAAATATATTATATTATATTATATATAATTGATGGAAGAAACGGACACGACCCGGATAAGTCAACCCAAATGGGCTCGAAGCCCCGACCTTAATACCTGAAAGTTAGACTCACGAGTCAAAGAGGAAAGGTGGATGGTGACCTCCTACCACCGACCTCCAAAATGAGCTCAGGAGAGGTCTCACGGGACCACGGTCTTCAATCCGATGAGCTCCAATCCGTTTCATACCGCTTCCATGCCATGACCAACTGTCCGCAAACTCCTGACACCCTCTCTAAGTCTTCAATCACTCAGTCCGACCTCCCAGAAGAGATAGTCAAGACCTTTGATGTCTACTGGCAGGTCACGAAGTTGGTCAAAACCCCGTTAGCAAACTTGTAGCTCTCGACCAGAGACGTGAATGGCAAGGTATCCAAACCTAAGGAAACTCTACGATACTTGGAGCAATTGGCGAGGTATGATATGATCTCACAGTTATCTTAATTGCCTACTATCACATAATAGAAGAGTCCTGAACAACGAAGTAACTTACTTAATTCTATATATCATCAAATTACAAATAGTCTACGGACAAGGAAAATGTTTTTGGAGTTAATTACACAAGATTACTCTCTCAGAATACTACTTAAGCATCAAAGCCCTTTCCCGGGTGACAGCCCACTCTGGTTACCTACTCCCTTTCTTCTCAAGTTGTGATCATGGACGTCATTACAGTTCAGGGTGACTCGGAGGCTACTTCCGAGCTCCATCACTTCTAGTGCGTTTGTGTTAAGGAAACACATTTTTGAAAGCCTAGCTTTCTTCAATATACAAAAAATAAAAAACAATCATGATGACATAATCATAACCAATGTGTGTTCAACTGCCAAGCCGTAGGAGATTGCCTGAAAGAACGCAATTACGCATGGGAGAAGCAATGCCAGAAGACCTACCTTTAAAGGAGAACAATAATAATAATCCATTGCTGGTCAATCAATAGAAGCAACAAAGGCCGACACGGTCTGGACCATGCTGGATGGTCCAGATGAACCTTCTGCTTGAGGAAACAAGACCTGGACGGGGAAACCCTATCTAGACCGACAATGGCCACAACCCCAGACCACAAAGATTTGGGGGAAGCCGAGTGACTGTCCTAGCTGACCTCTTAGAAAGCATAGTGGCTGCTGTAGAAGGACTCTCGGGTATGGGAGACTATATGTCAACAGGTCACACTCGTATACCATCCCAAAAAGAGATGCAACTGCCCCGGGATCAATTGGGTCGTGCACAGTCTGACCAAAACCTAAATTCAGAAGCAAGGAATGACCTTCGGCTTAATGATGATGGTCTAGAGACAGAAAGATTATCGGGGGGGGGGAGAGTCCCACTTGTGACTGGCTTAGGGAAACGCTAAACAATAGAATGGATTATGACCTACGAGACAGGCTCAACCGAGTAGCCATATCCCGAGGTCAGAGATAAATGATTGTTCCTGAAGAGCATGAGAGCTCACTGAGAACTCCTCTAGGGGAAAGAATATCGGCTCGACGAAGCCTGATAAAAAAGACAGGCGGCAACACTCGAGGGGTAGTCCTGATTGCACTGAGGAGAGCGACCCTCCTAGCCAATCACGAAAGAAATGGAAATCAAGAAATAAAGAGCAGTGTGGACCTATAGGAGGATTCATCATTTGTCCACAACATCAAGACTACTTGGATGCCCCTTGGATTCAAAGCTCCACAAGTAGAGATAAAATATGACGGCACAGGGAAACCATTATAGCACATAGATGGGTATGTTTAATACATGGAAATCTTTGAGTATCTAGACCATGTTAAGTGCCGAGATTTCCAGTCTTTGCTGAACAAGAAAGCACAATCTTGGTTCAAAGGGATTCCAAAGGCAAGTATCTCGAGCTAGACCCGGTTGAAGGAGTTGTTGCTGATAAACTACCAGAACAGCAAGAGATGTGAAAAAGACATCAATGAACTGTTCAACATCAAAGAAAAGTTTGGTGAAAGCACGAGAACCTGCTACAGTCGCTTCAATGATGAGGCAGTAGAGATCGAGCAAAGGAACAATGCTATCTACATTCCTTCAAGCAAGGATTGTAAGGGGGGTATGTAGCCCTCAGATCAGCAGAAAAGCCAGTAAAAACCTTAAAGGAGCTACAATCGCCCCTTGAGAAATTGATAAAAACTAAAGAGACTACAGTCCAGAAGACGATTCCTAGTTTTGCCTCAGCCATTGAAAAAGACAACAAAGGGCTTCCAAAAAGCTCTTAGACCTCAAAAGGATATAGGAAGGACTCCCACTTCAAGGGAGGATGCTCACACAAGAAGAGGAAGACCATTCTAGACCTAGTGCCAACTCCCCTCACAACCTAGCGGGTAGAGATGCTAGTGGTCATTAAAAGAATGGTCTCCTGAAGCAGCTAAGACCTCTCAGAACTCCCCTGGCTTAGAGGGACCCGAAAATATTTTTCCACTACCACAAGAACCATGGTCACCTCAGAGAGGACTATTTCGACCTCAAGCACGAGATTGAGAGGCCTGTGAAGGAGGGCCACTTGCAAAAGTTCCTAGCAAGGAACACGGGTCTTGCAAATCTGCCTCCATCAGTTGCACACAACCAGCAACCTCTGGTCGGAGAGATAAATGCCATAGTAAGGAGGTCGAAGCAAGTTCAGAGGTAAGATTTAGAAGCCCTAACGGTGTCATTCCAGATTGGAAACTTCCTGGTACGCAAGATAGTGGTCGACACCGGGAGTGCATTAAATGTCTTATACAAAAATGCATTTGACCAAATGGGAATAGATAGAAGCTTGTTGATAAAGTCAGACACCACCCTGGCCAACTTTAATGATAGCACGACCTATACAGAAAGGATCCTATGGGTTCCAACTGCAATCTACGTGGCTGGTAGGGGAGTCACTAAGGTCATGTACTGGTTGGTGGTTGATGCTCCCGGAACCTATAACGAAATCCTAGGAAGAAGGGGGGTCTTGGATCTAAAAGCATAAATCTCTTTATTGAACTATTGCATGAAGATCGAAGTTGGAGAAGCCTGGGTTGTCCTGGAAGGAGATAGGCAGCTCATTGCAGAAGGTTACCTAGCTGAAGGTAATACGGAGGGCTCAACGAACCTCAAGCAGGAAGATTTCATCGACCTCCCGAAGGGGAATGATGAATTCAAAATTCAAGCTATCAGTAAAGGGAAAAAAGTTTTCCTCAATCCGAAATTCCCTAAGAAAGGGATAAAGATAGGTGAGCTTTTGCCTACCAAAATTAAATGGAAGCTCATTAATTCCCTACAAGAATATTTGAAAGTCATCGCCTGGCAATCCATAGATCTTGAAGGCATTGACAAGAGAATTGCAGAGCACAGGTTTGGGCTCAAACTAGGAGTTAAGCTAGTGAAGCAAAAGAAAAGGACCTCTTCTCTAGAGCGAAACGAAGTTATAGCCAGAGAAGTCCAAGCTCGTCTTGCGCTAGAATTTTAAAAGAAGCAGTGTGCCCAGAATGGCTGGCTAACCCTACGGTTGTGCCAAAGAAAGAAGGGACGTGGAGGAAGTATGTGGATCTCACAACACTAAACAAATACTACCATAAGGACTCATACCCACTCCCTAGCATTGATCAAATGGTGGACTCCATAGCCGGTTACCAATGGCTGTGCTTTCTAGACTCCTACAAAGGGTACCGCAAAATTCCAATGGCAATAGAGGATATGGAAAGGAGCTTGTTCATTATAGAGGTCAGCAATTACTGCTACACCAAGAAGCCATTCAGTCTGAAGAATGCAGAGGCAGAATTCCAACGATTTTGCACAAGGTCTTTAAGAACCATATTGGAAGGAACATTGAGGTTTATGTGGATGACATTGTAATCAAGTCCAAGACCTCTGAAGACTTCATTGAAGATATCAAGGAGACTTTCTAGACATTGAAAGCTGCTCATATGAAGCTCAACCTAGAGAAATGTACCTTCGAGGTCTCAGTAGGTAAATTCCTAAGCTTCATGACATTAGAACGAGGCATTGATGCCAACCCTGATAAGATAAAAGCACTGTTAGACATGGATCCTCCCAAAAACATTAAAGAGGTCCAAAGTTTGATAGGAAAGATGGTGGCATTAGGGCGTTTCATTAACAAAATGGTTGACAAAGGAGAAAACATTTATAATGCCATAAAGAAGCTGGAGGATTTTTAGTGGACTGAAGATTATCAAATAGCTTTAGGCAAGCTGAAAGATTTCCTAGGGAAGCCCCCTCAACTCATTTCCTAGAGGTCAAGGGAGGAGATTTTGATGTACCTAACTGCAACAGAAATGGCATTCAGCTCGATGCTACTGGTAGAAAGGTCAGGTTTACAATTTCCCATTTATTATGTAAGCCGTTTGTTCAGAGGTCTTGAAATTAGATATTTAATACCCTGAAATTTTTTTGTATTTGATTGTTATTACCTCAAGGAAGCTTAAGCCCTATTTTGAAGCTTACCCGAAAAGAGTGTTAACCAATCTACCACTAAAACAAACTCTAGCGAAACCCGAGCAATCCGGCAGAACAATGAAATGGCCTCTCGAGCTCTTAGGATATCAATTTAAATTTTAGCCAAGGAAAGCAATCAAAGCTTAAGCTCTCTCAGACATTGTAGAAGAATGCACAAGAGCTCCACTGGAGTTGACAAGCGCTTGTGAAAATAAAATCTGGACCAAGTAAGGCTCCACAGAAAAGGAAAATTAAAGTGTGGGAATTGTACTGTTCAGCCGTGAATGAGTGAGAATCCCTTACTCTGTGAAGTACCACTTCCCATCCTCGAATAACGAATCCGAATATGAAGCTCTATTAGCCGATCTAACAGTCATAAGAGCTCTAAAAGTGTAAAAAATTGCACGTCAAAACTGATTCACAAGTTATAGCTAGCTAGGACGCTGGGGAATATAAAGCTAGAGAGGAGAATATGATTACATATCCTACAATAGTATAGGATACTTGACGCAGAGCTAGTTGTTGATCAAGGCGATTCAAATGCGGGGCAAGTTTTAGTTCCACAATCAGCTCCACGGCGTTCAGAACGTTTGAAAAAGGGGATGGGAGCTGTTTGAAACATTGAATTGATGCCGGGCACGATTCTCGAAGCGATTGAAACAAGCTCGGATTAGGCTCAAATCTAACTAGGTGACTCGGAATGGCCCAACGAAAAGAAGTCACTGCTCTGCTATGATGCAATGCGTTTTTTGGTCATCCGGAGTTTTTTTGATGGTATTTTGGGAAATTTCCTATTTTCAGTGGCATTGTCGTAATTTTACAGTTTTCAGTGGCAGTTTCGTAATTTACTATTTTTCTTGGGGTTTTCTTGCAATTTCTTTCCTTTTCGTTTCCGATTAGGGTTAGGCTTTGTTTTTGGCTTTAAGAATGGCTTCGGCTGATTGTTTTTCGACAGTTCTTGATGAATTAAAGTTGCCTCTTTTCACCTTTGCGATTTTCGACTGCTTCGAAAATTTTTTTTCGCTTGATTTTAATTTTCGTCTTCTAACTACTTGCATTAAAGTTTGATTAGAAGGAAAATTGGATCAAGTTTTATTTTCGTTTCTTGTTTTGAAAGTTTCTGAACAAGAACGAATCTTCAGATTCTGTTTCTGACTACGTCAGTTAGTATCAAAGCCCAGTTCCGACTCTCGTCCAGATCAGTTAATTCCGCACCATGGCAGTAGTTAATCTCGAACAGAACATAGCTGCGTTAATTGAAGCAATGCAGCAGGATCAGGAAGAGTCTAGGCGTGACAGGGAAGAGTTGTGAAGGGAGATGTGGCTAGAGAGAGAGAGCCGTGAATGCCAGATACGGGATTTGACACAAATGGTGCAGCGGCTGGCGCCAGGCCGACAACCAGAACAGGCCGAAATTGATGGATTGCCTCAAGGGGTGGACGAAGATGTTGAAGACGAACTCGAGCGACTGCCGCGTGAATAGCCTAGGGTTTGGCCAAGGGGAATGAGCTGCGGCTACCAACTGCCAAGAGACAACGAACGAGAACCATTCGTTCCTCGTTGGGATCTAGGGTTTAAGATGGAAGTTCTGGAATTTTCAGGAGGGTTGTCGCATGAAGAATTCTTAGATTGGATGAGCTCCGTGGATGAACTTTTTTCGTTCAAGGAGGTTCCAGCAGAAAAGAAAGTATCTTTGGTGGAGATGAGGTTCAAGGACAAGGCTGCCACGTGGTGGCAATCTTTCCGATATCAGAGATGCCTAGATGGCCTTCCAGTTTTGGACGATTGGGGGGAATTCAAGAAAGAGATGTGCAAGGAGTTTCTGCCCTTCAATTACCAGCAGGATATGTTCCAGAATCTTCAGAGCTTGAGTCAGGGTTCTCAAAGTATCGAAGAATACACGCTTGAGTTTTACCGAATGATGGAGAGGAATAAATTGCGCAAAACCCAGGAACAACTTGTGGCTCGATATCTCCATGGGCTATGACCTGCTATTCAGGATGCTTTATAGATCCATACCTTTAACACTATCACGGACCCGCAGACAAAGGCACAAGTTGTGGAGAAGAGTCTAGCGAGGGTTAGCGGCAGAAGTGTTGGATTCGGAAAAGGCTTTCCTCCTCCTCGTGTTTCTCTGGTAGGTAGCTCTTCGACAACACGAATGGGTAGCTCTTCATCCCCAAAATCAGTTTGGAAGAGGTAGTGTACAACTCGGCCAAGGGTCAGGTAATGCTCCGAATAAATCTTCCATCAGTAATAAAGCTAATGTGAAGTGCCACAGATTTCAGCAGCTAGGGTACTATACGAATGAGTGTCCGAGGATAAGGTCGCTGTTACTGATTCTATAACTCGCTGATCTCGAAGGAAGATAACTTCTAAGACCTTGGAATATTTTCCATTTATAGAAATTCTATGCCTAAGGCTTCTTAGAACTTCTCAAACCTCATAGATTCGCTGAGTAGCAAGGTGACCTCAGCGGCCACTTTAGTTTAATTTAAACAAGGCATGAATAAAAGTTAAGCTTTCAGGGCTTTTTGAGATTTTATTTCATCTTATTTTCCTTAGTTCCAAAGCCTGCTCAAATCATTATGCAAATTTGAAGTGTTGAAGGAAAGACAAGAAAGTTGGGGGAAAACATATGGTATAAAGAAAGAGACCACAAACAGAAGTCTGGAAAAAAATATTTTGTACAATGATGCAGAAATATAAAAAGTTGAGTATTTAGTATTGCAAATATGTTGAAAAACGATGGTGGAAAACCCTATCCCACTACAAAAACTTTGTCTTCTTCTTCACTGTCCTTTGAAGCCCTCAATTACCTTCTCGGCCGGTGTTGGCTGAGGGGTTCTTCATTTTCTGGATCCTCATCCTCCGCAGCTATTTCTAGGCAGAAGAAGTTTGAGTGGCCTGTAGGGTAACAATTAGTATCTATAAATGGGGTCTGCCTAAGGATAGGTGAATAGCTCAGAAAAGGTCAAGTACCTCATCAAAATTAATATGTAGGGGATGAAAGGGGTAATAAATAATCAAGTCTCCATAGCCATGAATAATTGTACCTTCAGGTCGAGCAAATGCCACGAAAGGGATTTCATGAATTTCCCTCCCAGGTGTCTCAACTCCAGAAGGCTCAACCACTGGCTCTTTTTCGTTCCCAGAAGGGCCCTCACCACTCTGGCCAACCTTAGCCAAGACCTCTGCTATAGCGACCTAATCCTGTGAGGTCAGGGTTTCTGACTCCCACGGAAAAGGGACAATTGACTCTGAATGGAAAAGTTGAGCATCAAGTTCAGGGTCAGTCTACATCTCCGAGTTAAGCTCTCGGAGTTTATCATCACCTCCACATACAACCCCATCATCTGAGGTCGTCGCAGCTAGGACTCTATGTAGTCCTGAAAGGCTGAAATTTCCTCAAGCTTGGTGAAGGAAAGATTGCTATCATCGTCGTAGATACCTTGGAGGTCCCCCAGTCGGGCTTCAAGCTATTAAATGCGCTTCCTTTGTAGATTGCTGAGCTTAAGCAACTGCTATGTTGGTGATGATGTGTTTGAAGAGAAGGATAAGTGCTATGTCGCACCTGAGGATATCCGGGGAGATAGTTTGGTTTTGAGGAGGATTCGTTTAGCACCCAAAGCCGATGAAGATTGGAAACGGAGTAACTTCTTCACAACCCAATGCACAATTAAAGGGAAGGTTTGCCGTGTGATTATTGATATAGGAAGTTGTGAGAATGTAATCTCACAAACGGCAGTGCAGAAGCTTCAGTTGAAGACCGAACCTCATCCAGTGCCATACCGGTTGGGGTGCTTAAATAATGATACGGAGGTCAGGGTTTCAAAGCGGTGCCGAGTGGAATTCTCGTTTGGACCTCAGTATTCTAGCGCTATCTACTGTGATGTCGTCTCGATGGATGCCTCACATTTGTTACTCGGCAGGCCATGGCAATACGACAATCATGTGACTTATGATGGATTCACGCAATATTATACAATCAACCGAGGGCCAAAGAAAGTGGTACTTCAGCCCATGACAGAAGGAATGGTTGATAGTAAGAAGATAATTATCTACCTGCCATGGAAGGAATTCGAAGAAGAGGTAACTGAGTCTTAGTTTTGTTTTGCTTTAGTTGTGACTGACTTGTTGACATCGGACAGCAGTGGAGTCGAGTTGAAGATTCCATAACAAGTTCAAGAGTTGTTCACTGAATTTGCAGACTTTTTGCCCGAAGAGTTACAGGCTGGGTTACCTCCGTTGAGAGATATCCAGTGTTAGATAGATCTAATGTCGGGTTCTATCCTCCCGAACAAGGCATATTACCGAATGTCCCCACAGCAACATGAGGAGCTGAAGCGACAAGTTACGAAGTCACTTGATAGAGGATTTATCCAGGAGAGCATCAGTCCCTGTGCGGTGCCTGCTTTGTTGGAATCGAAGAAGGATGGCACACGGAGGACGTGCGTGGACAGCCGTGCCATCAATGGTATTACGATCAAGTATTGATTTCTAATTCCACGATTAGATGACATGTTGGACCAGCTCAGTGGAGTGACTATCTTTTCAAAGATAGAATTGAAAAGTGGCTACCATCAACTCCGAATCAAACCTGGAGATGAGTGGAAGACGGCTTTCAAGATGAAGGACTGGCTCTTCGAGTGGCTGGTCATGCCTTTCGGTCTCTCGAATGCTCCCAACACATTCATGAGGGCCATGAATCAGGTACTGCATCCTTTCCTCAATGATTTTGTTTTAGTTTATTTTGATGATATACTTGTGTATAGTCGGGAGAAGGAAGAGCATTTGCAACACCTACGGTTAGTTTTGGCTACATTATGAGATCACAGTTTGTTTGTCAATCGGAAGAAATGCAGTGGATGGTTGACAAGATTGTATTTTTGGGGTATGTGGTTTCAGCAAGTGGAATTTAGCCGAATGATGTTAAGATTCGGACAATCCGTGACTGGCCAATACCAAAGAATGCAACAGAGGTTCGGTCTTTTCATGGATTAGCAAGTTTCCATCGGCGATTTATCAAGGATTTCAGTGTGTTGATGGCACCCATGACTGATCTTTACAACGATAAGGTGTTTGAGTGGACAGAGACGGCTCAAGAGGCATTTGATGTGATAAAGGAAAAGCTGACGAGTGCCTCAGTACTTGCCTTACCGAATTTTGATAAGGTATTCGAAGTGGATTGTAATGCTTCGAAGGTGGGCATAGGAGTGGTTCTGAGCCAGGAAGGACGGCCAGTAGCCTATTGCGGAGAGAAACTTTGAGGGCCGAAGTTGAGCTATTCAACTTATGATGTCGAGTTTTATGCCATAGTCCGAGCCCTTCAACATTGGCAGCATTATTTGATACAGCGGGAGTTTGTGTTGTACTCTGACCACCAGGCTTTGAAGTTTTTTCAGGGGCAACATCGACTTAGGGATAGGCATGCCAAGTGGGTGTCAGCGCTTCAGGAATTCACATTCACCATGAAACACAAGTCAGGTGTCGCGAATAAGGTTGGTGACTCATTGAGTAGACAACGGTGGTTGCTTAACATGATGCGGGTTGTCACCTTGGGATTTGAGGGATTGAAAGAGCTGCTACGGGATGATGCAGATTTCGGTCCTATTGTGAAGGGCATAGAGCAGCAGGAACGGTTTGACTATGTTCCTCACGATGGCTATCTTTTCCGAGGTAACTGTTTATGTATTCCTGATACGTCGTTGAGATTATTAATTGTTCAGGAATTGCACTCACAAGGGCATTTCGGCAAGGACAAGACAGCCAGTTTGATCAAGGAGAAATTTTACTGGCCAGGAATTGACAAGAGTGCCCCGGATTACGTTAAGCGATGTTGAGTTTGTCAAGTGTCAAAAGGAGGGGGCATTAATTAGGGTCTTTATACGCCTCTACCCATTCTGGAAGAGCCATGGAAGGATGTGTCAAAGGATTTCTTATTGGGATTGCCGAGAACGCAGAAGGGTTTTAACAGCATCATGGTCGTGGTGGATAGGTTCAGCAAGATGGCTATCTTCATTGCTTGCAAGAATTCCATGGATGCTATCAAAATTGCCGACTTGTACTTTGGTGATGTGGTGTGGAGATTTAGGTTGCCAAGGAGTATCCTATCTTATCGGGATACGAAATTCATGAGCCACTTTTGGCGAGAGCATTAGAAGCGCATGGAGACTACTTTGAAGTTTAGCAGTCCATATCATCCACAGACGGATGGCCAAACGAAAGTGGTGAATCGCACCTTGGGGAAATGTTGAAGGCGTAGGTTAAATCTTTTGGGACTTGGGATTCTGTACTTGTGAAGATTGAGTTTGAATTCAATTGCTTCGTGAACAGGTCCACCAAATTTTCTCCTTTTCAGATTGTTATGGGGCGAAATCTGAGAGGTCCTCTCGACCTTGGTATTCCTGATCATCGTTCAGCTCCAAGGAAGGTGGAGGATTGTCTGGTTGATTTACAGTCCATACATGCAACTGTCAAAGCAAACTTGGAGGAAGCATAGGCTCAATACAAGTTGCACGCGGATCAGACTAGGCGAGGTGTCCAGTTTGAGGTAGGTGATCTGGTTTGGGTCTCCCTGTACAAAGAACAATATCCTATTGGCGAATATCACAAGCTCAAGGACCGGAAGGTTGGACCATGCCAAATCTTGGAGAAACTTGGCGTCAATGCTTACCAAGTCGAGTTACCAGACGAGTTCAGCATCTCCAATGTTGTTATTGTGTAGCATCTCATGGCTTTCCATGGAGATAATCTGAGCTTGAGGACAAGCTCCGTTCAGGAGGGGAGCCTGACACAAAGCTGGTTGCTAATTAAGGTGATTCAGATGCGGGGCAAGTTTCAGTTCCACAATCAGCTCCACGGCGTTCAGAACGTTGGAAGAAGAGGACAGGAGCTGTTTGAAACACCGAATTGATGCTGGGCACGATCCCTGAGGAGACTGAAACGAGCTCGGATCAGGCTCAAATCTGACTGGGTGACTCGGAATGGCCTAATTAACCAAAGCCACTGCTATGCTATGATGCAAGGCTTTTTTCGGCCATCCGGAGTCGTTTCGATGCTATTTTGGGCAATTTTCTATTTTCAGTGGCATTGTCGTAATTTTACACGTTTTAGTGGCAATTTCGTACTTTACTATTTTTCTAGGGGTTTTTTTGCAATTTCTTTCCTTTTCGTTTTCGATTAGGGTTAGGCTTTGTTTTGGGGTTTAAGAATGGTTTCGACTGATTGTTTTTCAACTGTTTTTTATGAATTAAAGTTGCCTCTTTTCGGCTTTACGATTTTCGACTACTTTGAAAATTTGTTTTCACTTGATTTTAATTTTCGTCTTCTAACTACTTGCTTTGAAGTTTGATTAGCAGGAAAATTGGATCAGGTTTTATTTTCGTTTCTTGTTTTACAAGTTTCTGAACAAGAACGAATCTTCAGATTCTATTTCCGACTGCGCCAATATTACATCCAAACTTGTGCATTTCCTCATTGAGAAAATACCCAGAGAGCCAAATGCAGAAGCAGATGCATTATCTATAGTCTACCAAGAAATAAAGGGACAAAAGCAGAGCTGCATAAATCAAGAAAAGAACTTCGTTATAGAGGATCAGGCAGACTGGAGATATCCAATCCACAAATTCCTCAAAAATGGCGACTTCCCACAAGATCCCAGAGAAGCTCACCAAGTGTGGAAATGGGAACCTAGCAATGTTCTGATAGGAGATGATGAGGTGTACAGAAAGTCATACACATGGCCATTTCTTAAATATGTAAGCAAGGGAGAACGGAAAAGGTACGTAGTGGAATATGTGGATCACACATGGGAGTAAAAACTGTCGCCAAGAAAATGCTGAGGACAGGGTACTATTGGCCTTCAATGGTTTCAGACATTGAGAAGGTCATACAGAAATATGAGAGCTACCAGTTGCACGAAAACAAATCACATGTGCCGCTAAGAAGGTATCAATCTATCAAAGCATCGGTACCTTTTGACATCTAGGGTATTTACATATTAGGACCCTTCTCAAAAGGAGTGTGGGTGTCCAATTCCAGATTGTTATTTTAGAGTACTTTACTAGGTGGGTTGAGGCTGAACCAATGGCAACAATTTCATCTCTAAAAGTCCAGTTCTTCGTATGGAGGAACATTATATGTAGATTTGGGATTCCTCGAGCTATTATTTCAGGCAATGGATGCTAATTCATAGGCAACCCATTCAAGACTTTCTATGAAAACTTGAATATTGAATGGAGGTTAACATTTTTGGATTATCGGCAAGCTAATGGACCGGTTGAAGTTACAAACAGAACCATCCTTGAAGGTCTCAAGAAAAGACTCACCAAGTTCGAGAAGGAAGGTCACAAACCTTCCTGGACAAAAGAAATTCCATGCATCTCGTGGGCTTACAGAACCACGCCTAGAAAAGCTACTGGAGAAAAACCATTCAGTGTATGCTTCGGTGCAGAGGTAACAATGCCAGTCAAGGTCAGAATAAAATCCCTAAGATTGATCGAGAATGATTTAGTCTTAAATGAGGGGAGAGAAGGGCAGACCTCGATCTCCTTGAAGAAGTTTGAAACAAGAAGCTTGGGAAGGACCTTACATAATCCAAGAAGTCCATTCATTTGGTCAACATCCCCTAGAGCTGCAGACATGGTCTGATTTCGGCTCTGGCTTCCTCAATGTTCTTCTTGCATTCCTACAAAAGATTGAACAAGTCAGTATAGGAATCATTAGCCTTTTCGGCAAAGGCCGCGAGATTAGCATTCTCCTTCTCCAAGCAAGCCTTTTCATCCTAAAGCTCGCAGATCAAGGCGGAGAACTCCTGGTCCTTTTTTACCCTCGTGGCTTGTCTTCTTAGTTGCTAGCCAAGAAAAACATGATTTTGCAACAATGGAAAAAAGAGGTTAGAAATACAGACAATTCAAAACATAATCAACTACAAAAATAAAAAAAAATTAAAGAGACTTACTGCAATATGGAGGGAAGCCGTGTATTTGTCCAGCTCATCATCATTCAGTTGCCAGCATATCTCCCGGTCAATTAGGGGCACACACTCCAAAATGACTGGGAATGTGACCATTGAAATAAAGAGTCTGAGGACTCCATTGTGAGGTCGGGGACCCCACCTTGAAGTCCCCACGTCAGTTTGGGCAACCAGAGAAGCATTCCCCAACCTCCTCAATGTGACTGGGACCTCCTCAGTCACGTAGCCATTGAACTTCAGCCTTGACCTTGAGGTTGTCGGAGCTTTCCCCTTAGTTGAGGAAGTGGTGAAGTCCTTCTCTCCGAGGGTGCAGACTAAGAAGAAAGGGAGGAAGAAGAGATAAAAATTTTCACAGGGCTTTCAAAGGCCTGCATAGCAGTGACTTCAGTGCTCCCCTTTAGGGCAGTCCTGGTCTGGTCAGCCACAGCAATATGCTTTCCCGAAGTGGGTTAGGGAATAGGAATATTGGCCGAAGTGGCTGCAATCATGGCTGCAGTAGCAATGGTGGAAGCACTAGAAGTGGTAGCAGCAGTCGCAGAGGTGGCACCAGCGATGACACGAACTCCACTAGTAGGAGCTCGCGAAGTAGACATCAGAAGCCAAGAAGTGGTCCTCATTGTTGTCAAAAAAAAAAAAAAGAAGGAAAAATGTATCAGTGCACAAAACAGTTAAGACAAACTCATTGAAAGCATATAGAAAAACATCTCTCCTGACAAAGGGGAGGTCACGATCTGTTGGACCCCCGAGTCCAGCAAGGCAAGGAAAGGTGACAAGCTAGGCTGGTAAACTACACTCTACCTTGGCAACATCAGAATGGGCTGCTTCAATTAAAATGACCCTGTCCCTCTCTTGTTCACTTGTCAGGGTAGGGATCTTGTTGAAAAAAGATTGACTCATATTCCAGTGCGAATATGGCTTGGACCGGATCAAGTTATTAGGAAGTTCGGCAAAAAAGAAAGAATTTTTCCAATCCCCTACAAAGGACTGAAAAGGACCTACCAACTTGTAATGGGGATTGAATTGAAGATACCCTACAGAGGTATTCTTTGGTGTTGAGGAGATACACCTAAAGAGCTCCGGTGAGTCTGGAACTCGGTAAAGATGGCAGGTCACGATGAATGCGACCACTGCCCATATAGAATTTGGAACAAGTTTGGCTATGGAAAGTAATATCGAAAACAGAGGGTGTAGATGGGGGAGAAGGATGCCTCCTCTGAGGTTGGCAAAGTCAAGGACTACGTGTCCATCACCCCGACTACAAGGGCGCTCACCCTACTCAACAGTGGCTCTGTTGCCATTCTCGAGTCGCCTCTCTGCACTGATTTCAAATATTTCATTATGTCCTAAAGAAGAAGATGTGGAGAAGACCTCCAATTTAGAAGACCAATAAACGTTACTTTTTATTAGGGGAGCTCTCATAGAAACTAGGGGAAAATAAAAAATCCCATTCTCCAAGTCAATAAGGGGAAAAAGATACTCTACTTCTCCAGAATGGAAAAAGTGAGTGCTAGACGTAGAGGATGTAGAAGACATTTTTTACTCAAAAAGAGGAAAAGATGAAATTTTTCCAGAAAGCAATAACCGGAAAAGAAGACTCACTTGTTTAAAATTCCTTGGAGAATTAGGAAGAGAGTTGTAATGGGCTCTAAGTCACTTTCCTGACAGAGAAAGTAAAGAAATTCGAGAAAGGAAGTAGAGGATGTTGCAAAAGGAAAGTGTTGTGAGCAGAGATTTCGCAAGCAAGAGAAAGATTTTAGGTAAGTCCTAAAATCTTTAAACGACTCCTAATTTATATGAGATAAGGAGTCCTTTAGGTTGTTGAAAAAAGATTCGATATGCAAGGAACCAAGGCAACTGCCAAAACTGACGCGGAACGTCTCTTCCAAAAAACTAGTAGTTATAGAGAAAACGGAGCGACCCATCAAAGGTCAAAACTTAAAGATGGTAATTTAGGTGCAATGCCCTTTGAGCTCACTGGGCCTAAAAAAGGGTAATGATGGGAGAAACGGGCACAACCTGGAAAGTTAACCCAAATGGGCTTATAGCCCTGACCTCAATACCTGTAAGTCAGACTCACGATTCAAAGAGGAAAGGCGGGCAGCGACCTCCTACCACCGTCCTCCAAATGAGCTAAGGAGAGGTCTCACTAGACCACGGTCTTTGACACGATGAGCTCCAATCCATCTCCTTCATCTTCCATGCCGTGACCAACTGTGCTCAACTCCTAACACCCTCCCCGAGTCTCCAATCACTCGGCACGACCTCCTAGAAGAGAAAGTCAAGACCTTTGACATCCACAAGCAAGTCACGAAGTTGGTCCAAAGGTCATTTCCTATTAGCGATCATGTAGCTCTCGACCAGAGACGTGAATGACAAGATATCTAATTCTAGGGAAACTCCACGATACTAGGAGTAATTGGCGGGATATGATATGATCTCACAGTTATCCTAATCGCCTACTGTCACGTAATAGAAGTGCCTTGATCAAAGAGGTAACTTACTCAATTCAATATATAATCGAATTACAAATAATACAAGGACAAAGATAGTGTTTTTGGAGTAAATTACAAGAGATTGCAGTCTCAGAATACTGACTTAGGCATCGGAGCTCTTCCCTAGGCAACGGCCCACTCTGGTGACGTACTCCCTTTCTTCTTAGGTAGTGATCACAGACGTCATTGTAGTTTGGGGTGACTCGTAGGCTACTTCCGAGATCCATCAATAATATTAATATATTAAAAATAAAATAATATACTTAAATATATTTAAAGATTAACTCATTCAACAAACCAAAAAAGCGTAAAGCTTGATTAATGAAACATGAATATAAGTTTTTACCGAGTTAAACCCAAACAGCTCGTGAATCTTCTCTTGTCATTTACACCCCCTAAAGACAATTTATTTTTACTGAAAACTTGATATTATTCGGTAAAATTAAGTCAGTTGAATTCCTTTTTATAAAATGAATTATTTGATACCCATTTGAGGGAATGCGTTATCTATTATTACTTTCGTATTACTGGAAAATTTAATTAACTTTCGACATTGACCTAAAATAGAGGACAAAAAATCAGCTTCAAAGTTTTTTATGGAGCTCGGAAACAATCTCTAGGTCACCCCAAAACTATGATGGCACCTATAATCACAACCAGAAAGGGAAAATTAGATCACTGGAGTGGGTTGTGGCAATGAGGATAACTCCGATGCCTACGTTAGTATTCTAAGAGAGTAGTCTTTACGTAAATTAACTTAATCTGTCTGTGAACCTTGTGTGATTCGATAATATATACCAAATAATAGGTTACCTTGTTGGTAGTGACTCTTAAATTACGTGAAAGTAGGAAATTAAGATAATTGTGAGATCATATCCCGCCAATTGCTCCTAGAATAGTGGAGTTTCCCTAAGTTGGGATACCTTGCCATGCACATATCTGGTCGAGAGCCACAAGCTCGTTAACAAGCTTTAAACCAACTTCATGACCTTTTCGTGAAAGCCAAAGGTCTTGACTATCAATTTTAGAAGGTCACCTGTGTGATTATAGGCATATTGCATGGGTTCAGAGTAGTAGACATTTAATCTTGGCATGGAAGATGTATGAGATGGATTGGAGCTCACCAGGTCGAAGGTCATGGTCCGGTTAGACCTCTTTTAAGCTCATTTTAAGGTCAATGACTTGGGAAGTCAGTGGGCAGGAGGTCGCTTCCTACCTTACCTCTTAATTTGTGATTCGGACTTTTGGATAATCGGGTCGAAACTTGGGTCCATTTGAGTTGGTTCATCTGGGGCATACCCATGTCTCCCATCATTACCTCTCTTTAGATCCAGCGTGCTCGTAAGTCGCGATGCTTAAATCGTCATCTTTAAGTCCAGATCTCTGTAGGGCCGTGCTGTTTTCTATAACAGCTAGTTTGGAGGTGTCGTGCCATATCAATTTTTGGATATTACCTCGATTCATGTATAATGGATCTTTTCCAGAAATCCAATAGACTTTTTCTAAGATATAAATTAGGAAATTTTGAAGAGATTAAGATTTACCATGACTTTTCTTTGCAAACAGAATTTCTCTCTACAATACAAACTCGAACCTCTTCTCACTTTCTGTCCGACCAATATTCTAAACTTAGAACACTTCTCTCTACCTCCACAGTTTTTCAAGCATCAATGAGTGAGTTTCTTTTCTCACTTTAGTTTTTGAGAAAATTTTCCTTCTCTTCTTTTCAAAAAAATGTCTTCAGAATCTTATTCTGCTCAATCATCTTCCTCTGGCACCCCTTCTCCGAACTTTGACAATGAAGTATATTATTTGCCTCCCATTACTATTACAGCTCCTCGCATCAAGAGCAAAGTATACCACAATTCTAAATTGAAGGTCTTCTCTCTTAAATCCTCCTTAGGTCCCTCGAGGATTTTTCAAATTACTGGGGAGAGGGGTTTGAACAAGAATGACATTGTAGTTGCTCGGGAATCCGAGCACCCCAATAGTAGACGTTTTGGACACATAGTCCTTCACTTGACCAATCTTAGGGGAGGCATTTTCATGCCTTACCTGCATCTCCTATTGTTCTATATCTCCTATTTTTGGAATTT
Organism: Parsonsia alboflavescens; assembly: GCA_028571225.1. Taxonomy (NCBI): domain Eukaryota; kingdom Viridiplantae; phylum Streptophyta; class Magnoliopsida; order Gentianales; family Apocynaceae; genus Parsonsia; species Parsonsia alboflavescens. The sequence continues at coordinate 4,371 of JAOXNR010025891.1, read as the reverse complement.
TCTCATAGCTCAACTCGTTCCAAATGTTGTCCAAACCATTGTAGGATTCACAGTGACTTGCCACCTATATAGAAGTCCGGTTTCCTTGGACCTCCTTAGGTGTTTCTTCAAGGCCAGTATTTCCATAGTCCCGGGCAAGACCAGCTTGGGGTATCTTCAATTTAATAATAGGTATAGGCTATTTGGGCTCTTCCAATCTTCAGGCAGACCTTGGAAGGACTCTTTCCTTTTTGCCAAACTTCCAACGGACCTTGTTCGAGTTGAGCCATACCCCGAATAGGAGCCTTAACAAAACTTTCTATAATGGCCTTCCTACCCTATTCAACAAGCAAGAGAGGGATAGGGTTTTTCTTGTCAACCTTGCCAATTTCGACGTCGAGAAAGTCTGGTCGACTCAACTAGACTAGGCTATTCCTTTTCTTCACCCTACTAGGTTGGGAAGTCTTGCAGATTGCGAGCTCTCTATTCTTAGAAAAACCATTGGAATTCTTCCCGATGGTAGGAAATTTATTCATTTTTCAGCTTTTAGTGAATTTCCTTTAGTTCTTTTGTTCAAAAATGTGCAATAACATCTCTTTCTTTTATTTTGATAGCAATGAGGATTGCCTGGTTGTTGAACCCATCCTCTTATTCTCAGCAGGGATAGCAAGGTAGGTTGTCCTCCCTCCGAGCTCTTTCTAGTGGACTTGGCGAGGCTACTGATACTGCTAGTGCTACTGGTTTTGCTACTAGGGAGTCCTCCTTATAGATTCTTATTCCCCCGTCCCGAATGAAGAAGGTGACGATGGCAAGCAGGACTCTGAATGCCATGAAAAGGAATGCTGAAGCTGCAGCCTTGTGGGCATCTAAACAACCAACCAAGATAGTCATCTCTGATTCTCCTCCCCACCCCCCCCCCCCCAGTCTACCCAACATGGGAAGGAGCTCCCTTCGACCTCTTCCGGGAAAGGGAAAGCACCTGTGACATCTAAGCAAGATTGAACTTCAGTGGATATGCTATTGAAGAGGTGGGAAAGACCATAAAGAGGTTGGGGAAGCTTTCCTTGGCCTCTCACTCTACTAAAGGGACCACGAGGTGGGTTCCTGACCTCCCAATGGAGTCTAGTGACAACTTATTTTAGTGGCATCACTCCCAATCTTTCTTGATGGAGTGTGAGTCACCTGGTGATAGAGACATCTGTAGACAACTCACCAATGACAAGCTAGATAGATACACTACTTCTCTCCACACAATGGTAGGTTTTCTTCATTTCTTTATTCTTATAGCTTTTTTGTACCAATTCTTCTGAGTATTGATCTGTCTTCTTCTTTTTTTCAAAATCAAGTATTTTTAGGTGAGCGACTAAGAAGACAAATGGAGAGAGAGTAGACAGATCAAGAGTTGTCCATCCTGATCACCAAGCTCCAGGACAAGAAGGCTCGTCTTGAGAAGGAAGCCCAGGAGCTCGCCTCTACCGCTAAGCAAGCTTCGGCCAACTATATTATTGTCCAAACTTTCCTTCAGGAGAGAGAGAAAAATGTCTAGTACTCGAGCTCAGAATCTGCATTTGTCCACTGCCCTTAATATTACTGTGAAGAGTAGCAAGGAGTTGATTTCAATGGACAATTAGCAAAGAGATCACATTACTGACTGGGCCGGACTACGATGCTCTATGTAATGAGGATGTAGCCTCTCTTTGACCAAATTGGAAAGGATTCCCCCCCAAGATTATGTGGAGTCCCTCCTCCGACCTCAGATGATGGGGCTCTATGTGGACATTATCGATAAGCTCTGGGAGCTTAACAGGAAAATTAAGATCGGCGTTGATCTTGAAGAAAAACTGTACCATCTGAAGTCTGTTGTCCCCCTCCCATGGGAGCAAGTAGGTCTAGGTCCAACCTCTCAGGAGAAGGTCGTTGCTGGTAAAAGCCTGTCCAAGGTTGAACATGCCAGTGAGGGCATTTCTGTAGGGGGGGTGAAGGACCTCTGGCACAAACTACATAAGCTCCGGTCATCAAGAGAGTGATCAGTGAGGTTCCCCCTTAGGCGTTTTCAGCTCCTCAACATATAATCATCTATAGTTATGGAGACTTAAATACTATCCTTTTAATCCGTAGCCCATTGATTTCGATGAGGCACTTAACCTCTCCCGAGCTATTTGTCTTTCTCCGGGTAGACCACCAATTGAGATTATTGCTGATTATCCCACAAGTCCATCAAGCGTCATTGATCAAGAAAGCATTACTGAAGATAAAGCCCTGCCAAGCTCGCTAGAGATTCCAGATGAAGAAGAAGACTAATTTGTAATACAATAGGTCTTTTGAAGACTTCTGTAGCTCCTGCTTCTTCTTCTTCTCCTATACTTGATACTCAGCTGATTTCAATTACTACAATGCTCATTTTTTAAGCTCATATTTCTAATTGCATTAGAATTTCTTCTTTTATATATACAGTTACATGAGTATCGAACAATTTTCTTGAAATGTCTCTGTTTTTCTTCCGGCACTTAGAAACTTGCACCACAAAACTTGACCAGTTTTGAAACTTATGCAAACAAAAAGAAAGTCAGATCACAATAAGCTCTGTGAACTTAGCTTTTATTTAGGTCTCTGAAATTTGATATGCACTTGCAAAGACAAAAACTGAATAGGTCATTGAAGTTTTCTTACTATTCAACAATCTTCTTCAATGTTCAGTTAAGCACACGAGTTGAGTAATGAAAACGAGCTTGCGAAGCTTTTGAAAGCTTTAGGCATAGAATTTCTTTAGATTGGCAAACATTCGAAGGTCTTAGGAGTTGTCTCCCTTTGAGATCAGCGAGCTTATAGCTTCCTCCTTTGTGGACTTCTTAGATTATATAAGGTCCTTCTCAACTTTCCGGTAACTTCGTCAATTTTCCTTGCTTTTTGACATCCGATCTCTTGAGGACCATTTCTTCAACTGTGAAATGCTTCTCTTTCACCTTCTGGTTGAAAAATTTTGTAACTTTCTTTTTATACCTTCTGTCAACTTCCATAGCTTTATTCCTGACTTCATCAAAGAGGTCAAGGTCTGCCTTCTCTCCTCCTCGTTAACCACTGAATTGTATTAAGTTAATCTTAAGGATTGTATTCCAACCTCTACTGGCATTACAGCTTATGCACCAAAACATAAACTGAAAGGTGTTTCCCCAGTAGCTTTCCTAGATTTGGTTCTATAGGCCTATAGAATGCTTGGAATTCTTCTGGCTAGGAAGATTTTCGACCTTCCTTTTCAAGCTCAGTAATCCTTTCCTAGAGACCATTTAGAATTGTTCTGTTTTTTACCTCAACCGATCCCCTCGCTTGAGGATGAGCTATAGACGTTAATCTTTGCTCTATATTCAAGTTTTCATAGAACATTTTGAAGGAATCACCCACAAATTGCCTTCCATTGTCTGAAATCATAGCTCGAGGAATCCCGAACTTGTAGATAATGTTCCTCCATACATAGGATTACATCTTAGGTGAAGAGATTATTGGTATTGGTTCAGCTTCAACCCATCTGGTGAAGTATTCTACGGCCACAATCAGGAATTGAACACCCCTCACTCCTTCTGGGAAGGGTCCTAATATGTCGATACCTCAAATATCGAATGGAATTTTCTTGCTAACAGATTGATATTTTGTTGGTGGCACGTGCGACTTGTTTCCATGCAATTGGTAGCTCGTGCATTTTGTATGACCTTTCTAATATTTGAGATCATTGAAGGCCAATAATAACCTATCCTCAGTATCTTCTTTTCGACGGTTTTGGCTCCTATATGTGAGCCACATATTCTACTATGCACCTCTTCAATGACATATTCTCCTTATCCCTTACTGGGGCATTTGAGCAGTGCCCATGCGTACCACCTTCTGTACACTTCGTCATTTCCTATCAGGACATAGCAAGGTGTCGGCTTTCATATTGGATAGCTTATTTGGCATCTTGCAGAAGGTCCCCATCCTTACGAAATTTGTAAATAGGGTATCTCCAGTATTCTTGATCTTCTATAACCAAATTTTCCACTTGGCATATACTTCGTGAATACAATTGTTCAACCAATAGCTTGGTTTTTGTCCCTATGCCCTCAAAGTAAACCTTGGATAGTGTATCAACTTCTAAATTTTGCTCTCTAAGTATTTGTCCAAACTTGGAAATACATAGGTTTTGATGTTATATCTCTTACTTGTTTGAGATATGTAATCATGTTTTCTTCTCTAGTTTTGTATTCTCCATCAATCTGGCTAGCTATAACTTGTGAATCAGTTGTGGCATGCAATTTTTGCACTTTAAAAGCTCTTATAAGTCTTGGATAGTGATCATTTCCTTTTCGATGTAGGACTTAAAGATTCGAGGTCGAATCCTTTTGAGCTGTGGGGGAATGATGG
>JAOXNR010025850.1:0-24366 GCA_028571225.1 Parsonsia alboflavescens | reverse complement strand
CTTTTAGAAGACCTTCTTTTTTTCTATTAATGTATATATAAAATTTCTTTGAATCTATTTAAATTAAAGAATCATGTAATATATATTATTTTTATTAGATGGTATAGAAAATGGTGTAGAAGAAGGGCTATAAAACTCAAAGCCTAATATTTATCTACAACCAATAATATATTAAAGAATTGAAATAATTTGATTTTGTTAGCTTCCAATTAAAATCATATAAAACTCTACATTATTCTTTATTTTAAAAGAATTATAAACCCGGACACCACTAAAAAAAGCTTACAAAATACTAGATTTAACCTATAATATAATTTAAAAATATCTATAATAAACCTTTTATATATATATATATATATATGTATATTTATACACACATTGTTTTTTAGATCGGATTGGATCAATCAGATCCTGAACCGATCATCAAATCGATTCAAAAGAGGACATTGAATGGTTTTTTATCAAAACCGTTCTCTAAATGAAAAATCAGAATCCATCGATCGGTTGGACCGATGAATTGGGTGGTGTAATGCTAAACTGATCAATTTTTCAAAAGATTCAAATTGGGGGCCAAATTTGTCCAAATTTCAACCAAAAAGAAAAAAAAACTTTAATTTAAATCATTCTTCAATTAAATTATAAAGTTACTCATTTATTCATTTTAAATCAATAAACTTACTCAAAATATACTTCATTATTAAATATTAATAAATAAAAAAATATCTTATAGTCTTCAAACTCTACCCATACTAAAAACTATCGTTTTTAAATAGAACTTATGATTATTAATTATAAAAAACTATTAATATCATATTTATAAATTTAACTTCAATATTATTGTCTTATGAAATTATTATATCTTATATTATTGACAATAAAAAAATATCGATAAGAAATATAATTTTTATTTTTTATATAATATTACCGATTTAATTACGGTTTGACCATTAAATCGTGAACCAATAACTTTTTCGATTTGATGTCTGATCTGATTTTTAAAACATTATATATATATATATATATAAAAATATATTTATAGAGAATTTCTATCATGTGGTCCCTTGCACACAGCTTGGTTGTGCACACCGGCACCAAAACGACATCGTTTTGACTCTTTATTTTTTTGTGCCCCAACTCCAAAATGATGTCGTTTTGGAGTTGATGTTTTTTTTTTTTTAAAAAAAAAATCTAGTCAAATTTCTTCTTCTCTCTCTCACTCTTCCTCCAGAGACTCCCCTTCTCTCTAGTGTCAATCTCTCTCTTCCTCTAGAGAGTGTCGGTTGGCAGGGGCAAGGGTGCGATGGCGAGAGTGGGTGCTTCTGGTATGAGGGTCATAGTGGGTGGTGGGTGGTGGGTTTGGTGCGGTCGTGTTGGGTTTGGTGGTGGGTGTAAGGTTCGTGTCAGGTGGTGGGTGTTGGTTTTGGAAGGGTGGTGGTTGTGGTAGGGGTGGGTTTGGTGTGACGGTGTTGGGTGTTGATTTTGGCTGGCCTCCGATCTAAGAAATTGAGAACCAGAAGGTGAAATTGGTTGTGGCCGTGACGAGGGTTTGGATTAGATCTAAGCAGCAGATGGTTTGGGGTTTTGGGTTTTAGGTTTTGTGCGGTGGTGTTGGGTGGAAATGGCAAGGGTCGGTGCTGGTGGGAATGATAGGGGTGGTGGTAGAAATGGCATGGGTTGAGTGCTGTCGACATTGGACTCTCTGCTTTGTTGTGATATGATTTTTTTTTTGTTTTTTTTCCAAATGAAACGACGTCGTACTTTTATTTTTATTTTTACACCCAACCCTCCCTTGGAGGATCAATAGTGGTATCCACCTACCCTCAACATATCTCAAACTTGAGGTCTCTTCGATGTCAAGTGTTGCTTCTTACTACTAAATTATTAAAACTTGACTATTATTTCATATTTTATATATCTTTTGTTAATGACTTTCCATCCATTGTGCAGGTTTCTATAGTAGTTATATATAAAAAAAGCTTGTCCTTAATCAGAATAGAATTAAATAATTTTTCAAATAAAGGTATTACATTATCATATTAGAATTTTAATTTTAATTAATTAAAACATGTGGCATCTCATTTCAGGTATTGTCAAACATTATATATTAAAAATAGAATATTAAAGTAAACATAACAATAAAGACCTTTTATTTTAAAGAGGGAATATGTTTTGGGTTTTTTTTAAAGATTCTAAAAAGTAGATAAGCATACTTCTCATTCAACAAATACATCTAATGTATTATTCAACACAATTAATAACTAATTTTATTCGAAATTGATTCCTTCATGGATTTAATAATAGACACGAACAAATGAATTTTTGTTGGCATTTTGTTTTTGGGTCTTAGAGTGGCTGGCTAGATCTAGGATGGATCCTTTATGAGTAGGAATTCATTCTCAAAATCGATATCTTTTGTCATAAGTGTCGTGGATTACCATTAAACTAGTAATATATGTAGTTAAAAATCATATTGCATGGAATTTACGTATATATTTAATAAAAAATATACTTAGAATTTTGTTGCTAAAAAACATATATTTAAAATTGAAAAAGAATTTAGTTTAAAAATAAAGTTTACCTTTTTTAGATATTTTACATAAATTCAGAATAATGATAAATTATTATTAGAAATTTCATGGTCAAATTATATAAAAGTCACTCCCTCTCTTCAAAATTTAATGTTTATACTTCTATTTTAAATTGTTTGTCAATAAATGTTTTTTTTTAAATTAGTTAAAATTTTCTTAAAAAAATGACATTCTAAAGTATAAAATAAACTAAGTTAATTAATTTTCTTAAAATTTATATAGTTGAACATTCAATTCAAGAGGAGGAAGTATATTTTTCGCGATCCGAGTACAACAACATTATGATGATATATGGCGACCGACGAAGAACGAATTTTCTGAAATAAAAGACATTTAACATGTACAAAACAAATTGGGCCGGGCCGCGACCCTGAACTTTCTTCCAGTCTAGTCCAAAGCTGACAACATGTGGTTGATTTGGAATCCAGCCTTCTTCATCAGTCCTCTGCGACTGCGAGAGTGAGAGATTAGCGAAAGAGACACTTCTGCACAGAAGAAGGAACGCAGAAAGGAAAGAAAAGATGGGAAGGAAGAAGGGAATGGTTTTCGATGAGGGAGCTCCAGATGATTTCGACCCTGAAAACCCATATAAGGACCCAGTTGCCATGCTCGAGATGAGGGAACATTTGGTAAGGGAAAAATGGATCGACATCGAGAAGGCCAAGATCCTTCGAGAAAAGGTCAAGTGGTGTTATCGGGTTGAAGGGATCAATCATCTTCAGAAGTGTCGCCACCTCGTCCACCAGTACCTCGACGCTACTCGCGGCATTGGATGGGGCAAAGACCAGCGACCCCCTTCTCTCCATGGTATCTTCATACCCCAATTTACGCTTTTAGTATTATCTCTTGGATTTCAAAACATTTTTATTTGTTCGGGTGTTATTAATGTTTTTTGACATTTGAATTCCAGGCCCTAAGGTTGAAGCGGAGGCAGCTGAATGATTGCTCGGATTCAATAATTTGAGGTATTTTTGTGCTTTAAAATTGATTGAATTTGATTGAATATACATTTTATAAGATTAATTCTTTTAGGTCGTGTCTCTCTTAATGGGTTTAGATAAATGCTAATTTTTTTTGTTTAATTTCATCTTTATGTTTGGTGAGATGTTAGTTGTTCTGGTATCATTTGCATCTGGAGTCAAATTCGGAAAAGTTCAAGTCTTGTGTGTTTGTTTGTTTTATCATTATGTTGTATATTTATGAGAATTGAAGAAGATGTGGCCTTGGAACTATGGATTAGGTCAAAATTAGGCCTTGTTCTTGTAAACTTCTGTGTTTCATAGTCATAGGTTTCAGGCACTTCGCAATTTCTGATTGCTAAATTTTTCCCCTTTTAAGCTTTTACTTTCAAAAAGCTTTGAGCATTTAGTTTGCTGAAGAAAAATCTATCATATGGATTAGTTATCCATTCTTGGAGACCTTTCATTGAATCTACTTCTAGCTTGGATTTTGGTCCAAATCTTAATTTGAAATTTGTGGTATGAATGCGCAGAGGAACTAAAACTTTGATTTTATGTTTGTTAAGAGTTGAGTTGTTGTGTTTGATTCAGTAAATTGATTGTCTTTCTTTATAATTATTTCATAAGTGACGAAATCCTTAGAATAGTGTACTGGAAGTAGATATAAAATGTAAATGGTTATTTATTGGAGAAATGAATAATTCTTCAAATGTTGAATCCAAGTTTGACTTTTGGCTCTGTTTCTCCATTTAGAATAAATTCCATTGTTTTTCAACCCTTTTTCAGAGATAAGTTTACATCTCTTATGGAAGATTGTATAATTTGATGCTAAGCTTATCAACTTTATTCATCTACAAATTTATGACAAGAAGTGCACATACCGGAATGCAATAATATCTTTACATGGTTTTTCAAACAAAAAGCTGCATCCTGCAATGTAAATGCTTACAGAATAAAAGCTGATAGTTGTCTTAATGTAAAACGAATTTGAAGGAATTTTGGATCTCATTTGGAATTTAAGTTGAAATTGGTAGGGCAGGGTGACATGATGTCCATATGTTGCGGTAAATTTTATAAAGATTTTCAACTTGTGCAATATATTGTCAATCCCTAGTTAAAATATTAGATCTCTGCAATTGATGGAGATCATTCAAAGTGACCAGATACTTTTACATGTGAAACTGCATAAGAAGTTTGAACAAGCACTAGTAGTTCAATATTACAAATTATTTGGGATATGGAGAAGTTTGGCTTGGAAGTTCCCTTCTGACTTTGGTTATTTACATGTGTCCAACTTGCATGTATTCCTTATCATGCTATTCCAATCGGAATCTCTCCAAGTTCCTCTATTGAGTGAGCACATTCAGTTTGTCAACTGCCGAGTTTTGACATAGAAATTCATAAATTTGGATCTCAATTATACTCACTTCTAGAGATAGCAGTATCTTAATAATCATCTAATGTATTATCTGGACTGAGACAATATGGTCAATGGTGACTCATTTCCTCCCAAGAGAAGGTAATTTGGTCGTGAATGCTGCTGATATTATTTGAGGTCCAACCGGCCTTTGTTTTCATAATATTGAGTTCTTGTTTTAGAATACTGTGATTGAATAGGCCCATTTCACTAGTTATAGAATGCAAGCATTCTGATGATTAAAATTGTGTTCTTTTTTCACCAGATTCATGGAATTCTGTTGAATTTGCTATTATGAGGAGAAACAGATTTTTGTTTAACTCTGGTTTGTGGTGTTGAGCATTGTAGGTAGATACTCTATTAATTGCATTTTGTATCCATAAAACATGAAGAGATGATGCATTTGTTATCTACATAATGCTGAGAGTTGGTGCCTCAGTTCCCTGTTGTTTAGCTCCTTCATGCTACACCCCCTGTTTCAAGGAATTTGATGAGAGAGAGGCTGTACCATCACCAGAAAAGTATCAAGTTCATGTACTCAGAACAAATGTTTGTAGATAATATTTGGATGTTGTTGTGCTTTTTGTGTTTTTGAAATAGTTTCCTGCTACCGTGGGCTTCGTTGAACTTTACATTCTGTTCTGTGTCAGTCATTCGATATGAACCTTCAGATCGAGTTTTCAAAAATTGGTGGCCATGAAAGAAGCCATGATGTGTGTTATGTTTGATGTTAGTGTGATCCAAAATTGTGAAAGGATTAAATGTTTTCTTCTATTGAATTGCAGGGGGTATCAAGTTTTCCTATTGGAAGATGTATAAAGTGGAGAGAGGCTTGAGGCTTCTTAGGCTTGGCAATCAACCAGTATTGTTGTTATTTTCTTTTGCTCATTATGACCTCATATGTGTCTTCTTCACCTTTAATCTTATATGTAGATCCCGGTGTTACTGGCTGAGGCCTTTCGACTCTTTTGTTCTCTACCTGGAAACTAACTACAAAACTCAAAAGGAATTGAATCAAAAACATCAAGCAAATAAAATTCTGTTTCAGCTGTTGCACTATTTTTATGTTTTCACTGTATGAACTTCCAGAATAAGAGGATGAAAAATACAAACTTTCATACATTTTAACAATCTCTAATGGATAAGATCATTAACCTTTTATTTGCTTGCTCCCAACAAATTCCTGATATGCTTGCAGAGATTTCGTTGAACAACTTAATACCACATTCTTGGATGTACGAAGAAGAGAGCAGAACCCAAGGTGCAAAGACCATGCCATTGCTGCCAGCGCGGGTTCTGGTGAGTTCATGTCCTCATCAGTGAAAAGATCATCATCATTCGCTAAGTTCATTCATCTGCTTTTAAAAAACAGGTACACAAAATATTGTTAAAACACAGAAGAAAAAGATAGCAAAGTAAATGATCAAATCAAAAGATAATAGATTGAGCAGGTCTTGAATATGCATTGGATCAAAACAGAGCGTTAGATCAAGGAGGAGCTCCCTTCAGTCCAATGAATGAGCGAGGTGAGCAGAAGAAGTTGCTCCCGTATCATGCACTGGCTAAACTTAGCATTTCTACAAAGATATATATATATATATATATTAGAATTTCTATAAAAAGCAAAAACGATATCGTTTTGGCAGTTGTGTTCTAGTTGCGCTCCAGCACTTGCATTTTATATATATTATCCCATGATTCCCCATTCAACAACAATAACAACAAAAAAAAGCTAGGCATAATTGGCATAACAACTATAACACAAACAAATTAATATTGAACTTTTCCTAATCCAAAAGGATTTTCAAATTATTATTAAAATATAATAGAAAAATAAAATAGAAATTACTAAATCCTATATATTACATAATTGGAATTCAAATTACAAATAATATTTCTTTTTCCATGCCAATTTGGATTTTCATCCCGCCTATAACATGACCCATGTTGAAATTTCAATTTTACCCTTTTTATCTTTTTTTTTTCTTCCAAATTATCCTACAAACAAAAGAATAAGTAATGAGAGTAAACTATTCATAAAACATCGTAATTAGACTAGAATTATCTCAAATAAATACATTATAACACCTAAAAACTAATCAAATTACGTATAAATCATACCCCCACATTTAAACTTTTACTTGTCTTTAGGAAAATTTTATTTAGCACCTCACAACCTTTCTTCCAATGACTCACCAAGCAAACCATACAATATAACAAACAAACACAAGGCCCTCATAATATAATCTCCAAACCAAAACATAAGCCATGATACCAAAATGTGTAATCAATCATTATCTCTTCTTCACCAAACCACAAATCCCATTATAAAAGAATAAGTACATCACGTGTGTGACAATAATTTAGGTAAAAAAATATTCAATTCTTCATTTTAGACAACCAAAATGTTTTAATCTTCAAGTTTTGAAAATAATTTAAATCAAATCAAAGATAAGACAAATCAATCAAACTATCTCAATAAAGAATAACACAAGAAGTCTTAAAATGAAAGAAATCATAATCATAAGCTTGTCAATCTACACACTCTCGACTAATGATAGAAACAAGTCTACTTGGGTCAAATAGGACTTTTGATTTGTAATGTTAAGTTTTTGGAATTGGCTACAAATGAATGATAAGGATAAACAAATTTATCATATGAGAGAATATAAAAGCTCAACAATATAGGCCAAAACTCATATCATAAATATTATTATTCATGAATCAAGAATCTCCTTCTTTTCATCAACTCCTTCCAAGCTCTTTCTTTTTATTATTATTATTATTATTATTATTATTTTTAATAGAGCATCTTTTTATTTTATATATATATATATATATATATAAACTTCATCATACTTTATCTATATATATATAAAATTTTTTTTTTATAAACTCAAAGCACTTTCTCTTTTTCTTTTCTTTTATTCATAACTTTCCTTGTATCCTTCATTTTCCTTCAATTACTCACTTGTCATCAAACATTCAATTCTTGAAAAAAATAAAAAAAAAGAGTTTGAAAGAACACAACCTCTATTCTCTTAAAAAAAATTTAAAACATAGGATAAAAAAGTAAATAACAAGGTTTAAAATCAAAGAAATAGAATAATTAGAAAACTATTCTCATTTAGGTTCAAATAAGGATTGAGGGATATAAAGTAAAAGGTTAAACTTAAAGAAAGACACGAACGAGTCAAAAAAGGCCTTATGTCATCCCTGAATTAATCACGTTCTATGGATTTCACCTCAAGAATGTGAAAAGATAAGTTTTAGAGTGACAAAAACAGGGCTAAAAGTGAAATTCAAAATCAGACAATTCTTTTGAAAAATCCTTCTCTTTAGCATAAAAAGAATCATGAAGATTATTTATGAGAAAAATTATTTTTAAGAGGTTATGCAAGATTCAAAATCAAGTTTTCAACCTTCAACTAGTAAAGTTATGTGAATTTTAGTTCAAAAAGATATTTGAGATTGTAGAAGGAAAAAGAAGTTCAAATAATATCAAACACAAAAAGGTTTCAATTATCTCATGTCTAAATCCAAAAATTAATAATTATATCATTAGCCACAAAAACATAAACACAAATTATTCTAAACATATATCATGAATGAGAACAAAAAACATGCAAAATGTGAAAAGAAAATCACATAATTGAGAAAATACTTCCCCCCACACCTAGAGGTTACATTGTCTGCAATGTAACAAAAGAAAAACAAAAATCCCAAATAAATAAAACAACGAAAAGGAAGAAAATACTTCCCCAAGTTGCCTCCTGTGCAATGCCTTTGTTTTAAGTCGTTGGCCCGACGTGATCCACTTGTTATCCAATTCTTTCTCGTTCACGGAATGGTGGAAGCATAAATGATAATTCCTTAAGCTTATTCTCCATATGGGTTCATGATTCCTCTATTGTTATACATCCTGCAACAAAATTCTCATATAGGAAATCATTATCAGAAAATAAATGAAGTTTTGTCAATTTAATATCATAAAACCCATCAATATCATGTGGAAAAATAAAATTATTTTGGTTTCTTTCGACTTTTTCTTCCTTGATGATTTCCTCTGTATTGGATTGAATGAGACTTGGAGGAAAAAGTGGATGGATTTCAAAAGAAGCATAAGATGATTCTAAAATGGGCTCTATTTTTCTAGGAATGATGTTATCAAGTGAGATTTGGTTATCTTCAAAATCTTAAGCTTGAGATTTATCATTTGACTCCTCCTTGTGATGGCTCAGAAATTGATGTAGCGATTTTTGAGAAAGTTGAGCTCTTATTTCACGAAACTCAAAAGAAAGATGTTCCATTTGGCATTCTAAGCTTTGTAGACTTGATTTAGTTTTCTCTTGAAAGATGAGGGTATTGGTTAATAATTCTTTGATCCTATCTTCAAGGGAACTCTCTTGATAGTAATCTTGAGAAGAGGAAAGATGTAGAATATAATTAGAATTGGGTAATCCGAAAACTTGGTTACCAAAAGATTGAGGATATGGAATTGAAAAACAAGAATCAAACCAAGAACTAGATGGGTTAAAATATTGTGGAAAATTATGATATTACCCTCATGGCCCAACGTACAATTCCACGTAGTCACCATTCCTGACAAAATAAGAAAAATTATTAACATTACTCATCGAATTAAAATTATCCACTTTCACCAAGTTTGCTCTTGATGACCTTTCTCCAGTCTCGGCAAGTGGTTTAGACCCATCTGACATAACAGTTTTCACAAACCCAGAAACTATTAACACTGATACATTAAGCAAGGAGTAAGATTGACAACATCCACCAACAACTGAGTTATTTGGTTCAGTACACTACGGAATAGTCACCCAAAATGGCAAAAATGCAATCAGAAAAGAAATTTCTAAAGCAGTAGCTCTCCAGCTTTGAAAGTCCGTATAATGCTTTAACCAGTCAGTCCAACCCAATTCCATCCCAATTCCCAGCATATTTTCCCTATCTCCCACCAAAGAAACTAGACCTTCCATTTGTTCCTAATTCATCTGTTCCATACTCCCCAGCATTTTCTTTGTGGAACAAACAACCTAAACCTATTTTACCTATTCCACCACAGACGACCCTTGTCAATTCTCAAGAACCTATACCACCCACAAGTACACCACTTCCTGTACCGCAGGCTATACCAAAGACCTAGCAGCCAGATCCCAGTTATTCATTTCCAGATGATTTTATCGTAATTGCGTCATCCAGACCTACTATACTCATCTTTGAAGATATCACACCTAATCCTATATCCTCATTTCTCAAGATCCTTGATGCCCTTGACTCATCACCTGTAGCACACACATTTGCTGTTTGCTCAGAAGTTTCTGATTCGGAAAGCAGACATAGTGATGTTAAGTCCTTTGATCCGTTCAAAGAATTTGACCTCCTTATGATGGCACAAGACCCATATGTCCAGATGCTCAAAGATTTAGAGGATGTTGATCTCCTGGACCCTTCGAATGCCAGACGTGCCAAAGTAAATCATCATTTTGAATATTTCACCAAGTTTACTCTTGATGACCATCCTCCATCGAACTGCTGTGAATTCAATCCTTATATGCCTAGCTCACAGTAGATTTGTAGCTCGGTTTGATGGCTCTCTCAGAGATTTTTGGAATTCTCTAGGAGACTATTGACAACTACAATTCCTCCAATTCCAGACCCCAGAAGAAGTTATTCAACTTCTACGACGATATTTTATTGGCAATGCAGATCATGATGTCACAACTGCAAGAGTAAAGTTTTTGAAAATGAAATGTTGCTCAGTGCTTCCCAAAGACCTTGAAAAATATTATGCCTGAATGTGTAAAAGGTTTTATATCATAAATTAGATGGATGACATAAGCCTCAAGCAAGCATATGTGAACTCCGTCCCAGAAGAATTACTTGATGAAATGATGTGACAGATTCATGCATCAGGAGCCTAGTGGGAAAGCATTGCTCTCGGACAGATGTGGTAGTTCATGCAGCAACTACTTGAAAAACTATGTGTCTAGACCAGATTTTGGCAAAAGTTCCATAAGCAATTTGCAAATCTTGGCCCTGCCTGATCAGAAAAACACCTGAAGATCAAATACAAAGAAGGCAAAGTTTGTCATTGCAGACTGGAGAAGGATTCATCTTTCAAAAAGTTTCCACACAAGTTCAAAAGATGCAAAGGAAAGTTCAAGAAAAGGTCCCAATGACGTTTTCTCAAATGGAAAACAATTGCCTCTCCTTCAAAGTCTGATAGATGCTTCAATTATGGAAAGACAGGACATTTTGCAAAAGATTGTCCAAAAGAAAAGAAGCGATTCAAGTTGATGAATCAATTGGCACCTCATATCTCTCCAGACGAGTTCAATGACCTTGAGTCCCTGTTTGATCTTGATCCAACCCCATCAGCTTCATCCATATTGGCAATAGGATACTCTGTTTCTGATTTAGATTCTGACTCCAATTCCTCAGTATCATCTGATAGTGAAAACATCCAAAATTTCTAAGCTTTCTCCAAGATCCTTTCCATGAAACCAAAGCCATACCCTTTAGTCACCATTTCAGTTCTCCTAGATTTTCATAGTCCTCCCATACTAGTTCCAGCACTCTTAGATACTGGTGCAGCATCCACAGTCATGAACCCATATATACTTCCTCCATAGTTTTGGGAATCCTGTACTCAGATTTTCCTTGTAGCTAACAGAGAAGATTTTGTGATCTCTCTTATTAGCAAACCTGTTCATATCCAACTATTCCCGAACTTTACCCTCACCCACAGGATTCTTGGTTTAGCCCTTGCTTAGAAAGATCTTGTGATTGGTTTTGACCTCCTTCACAAAATTTCAAACTTGCAATTTACACCACAAGGTTTACTTCACAAAGGACAAGTTTTACAATGGAATTTTTTGGGAAAAAACTTTTTCAACTTCTCTGATGAAATTTCAAACCTTCATTCTGATTTTGTTACAAAATCCTGTGAAGAAAACCACTCCCAGTTTTTACTAAAATGCAAGAACCCACTTTGGAAAAATCCTGCCTTTTTTGTCAAATTGCCTTACACTGAAAATAAATGCATTACTCCACAGAAGGCTAGTCATGCAGGTATGTCTTCGGATCATTATAAATTAGCTACTGATGAGCTTTCTACATTGTTAGCAGAAAATCTCATTGAAACAACCAGTTCCGAATGGGCCTCTCAAGCATTCTATGTGAACAAAAGAGCAGAGTAGATCAGAGGAAAATTAAGATTGGTAACTAATTACCAAGACCTCAATAAATGTCTTGTTAACAACAAGTTTCCTTTTCCCAAAAGACCAATACTTTTTCAATACCTTTCTATTACCAAAATATTTTCAAAGTTTGATTTGAAGTCTGGTTTTGGGCAACTTGGCATTCATTATGAAGATAGATTCAAAACTGCATTTTGCATTCCTAATTTTCATTATCAATGGATAGTGATGCCGTTTGGTTTGAAAATAGCACCATCCTGGTTTCAAGAAGCTATGAGTAAAATGTTTGAACCTTTGTTCCCAAATGTCCTGATTTACATAGATGATATTCTTTTGTTTTCTGATACTCATGAAGAACATGTGAAATTGATTCACAGATTTCATGCATTAGTCCAAAAATATGGAATCATGCTTTCTGAAAGGAAAATGCATTTATGCACTTCTGATATTGATTTTTTGGGCATGCACATTTCTGATGGTTCATTTGAACCTCAACCCCATTTGGCCACAAGACTTCAAGATTTTCCTGATAAAATTCTTGACAAACAACAACTTCAACAATTTTTGGGTATAATAAATTACATATGTGATTTCATTTCCAAAATTGCCTAGTTTAGATCTCTTCTCAGCAAAAGGTTACAAAAAGATCCTCCTCCTTGGATGGATGATTTCACTAAAGCTGTAAAGAGTTTAAAGCAGCTGTCTGCTTCCACCATTACAGATTCTCTCACATGGATAGAGAATTTTGCAGACAGATGCATTAGATACATATTGGGGTGCAGTTCTACCTCAAGAAGATCCCACAGGTCACAGAAAAGTTTGTGGATACCACAGTGGCGAATTCAAACCTTCTGAACAACATTACCACAACACATTCAAAGAGATTCTAGCAGTGAAACGTGGAATTGAAAAGTTCGAGTTCTTTTTGATCAATCATAATTTCATATTGAACTTAACATGTCTTCTTTTCCCAAGATGATAGAGTTAAGCAGAAGATCATTCCTCATGGGCAACTCCTCCGGTGGCAATAATGGTTTTCGAAATATAGTTTCACAATATCTCACATTAAAGGTAAGGACAACGTGTTGGCAGATTTTCTTAGCAGAAATCACATTACAAAGATTCCAATCCATAAGCCTGTCAAAAGTCATCATCTGATCCCTTGTCTTGCCCCCTTTGATCTCTCTCACTTACCCCTTGAAGTTAAAGAAACAATTCTTGATCTTGTTTTACTTGAAAAAAGTATTATGAATTCAAAGCTCTTCCATAGAATCCTCCTCCAAACCCATGGCCACACTGTTTTGAGAGGAATAGATTGTGATCTGGATTCCCCTTATTTTACCACATTCCATATTTGCAATCTTTGGTCTCTCCCTAAGATTGCACTGTGCTACCTCTGGTACTTACTTGAGTCTCATTATATTTGTCTTTGCTTTAACATCAATAAGCTCTATTCATACCTTTGGACATGTGATAATGCTAGAGATCTTCCAGAAAGTAGTCTTTACATGTTTAAAGTACTATGTTGGTTCCAACATCCCACTGGATGGTTTAGATTCCCATCTAGTCACTATGGCAAGTATGTTCTTATTTGTCTTCACAGACCTGTATAGAATTTAGTTCAAAATGAGGAACCTAGATTCCACCACTTCCCTGTTGAAGAAATCATAGGATGGTATCCTTACAACATTGCAAACCCGAAGTTTCAAAGAATGCATCCAAATGTTCATCTTGATATTTTGACTTTCCAGGCATGAAGGCTTTGATTCTTATCAAAAGAGGTGAGAAGAGGAAAATCAATATCATATGAAGTGGATGGATTATCCATAAGCATCAATGGGAGAGGTGAAGCTGTATCCAGGGAATCTGGTAAAAGGTTTATCGTCTGGTTTCCAATCAGGAGGTGATGGAGGAATGACGGGTGATAGTTACATTTTTGGGTATTTGACATAGTAGTCAAGTTTACCACTGGGTTCTCCTAATAATCCAACTTCAGGATTGTCAGCTTCATATTGTTTTTTCAAAAATTGCTGGGAGGTTTTGGGCTTAGAACTTGCTGAGGGTGCTTTTGGCAGACAGGACGGACAGGAACAGATATCATACCAAATATGACCAGTAGAAGACTTGCCTTCTAAGATTGGTTTTCCATCCGCGGACCAATATTTTATCGGGAGCTTAAGATCGGACCAATCTTTCTTTTGAAGCATCAAGAATTCAATTGGAAAAATGAGAGAAGAAGATTCCGTTCTGTTTGGAAAGGTGATCTTAACAGATCCATCGGGTTGCTCTTGCATCTAGGGATTGAAAGACTGGAGAGGCTTGGCAGGTTTGGTGGAAGCCACCTGCTTGTCATAGTTCGTAACCCACCTGAGCTTGGGATGAGTTGCTGCAATAGTTCTCTGGGAATTTGCCTTGGGATAAAGGTACAGTGAGGTGTGTTTGGGGAGTCCACTGTGAGGAATAGAGATTCGCCATTCTGGAGATGAGATGGGAGAGGCAAATCAATAGAATGATTTTGGACTCGATATGCCATCTAGTGGTGGAGAGTGGCCATAAGTGTATTCTCTATTTCCAGGCCTTGAGAGTCTGACGCAATCGGAAGACAAAACCTGAAGGTTCGTTCTTGTTCAGAAAAGTGCAAAACAAGAACGAAGAAAAAGAAACCTGATTCAATTTTCCCTCTAATCAAACTTCAGCGCATGTAGTTAGAAGACGAAAATTAAATCAAGCGAAGAACGAATTTTTGAAGTAGTTGAAAATCGAATAAGCCAAAAAGGTGGCAACTTTTAATTCATCAAAAACTGCGGAAAACAACCAGCAAAAACAATTCTTAAAGCCAAAACAAACCCTAACCCTAATCGGAAACGAAAAGTAAAGAAATTGCTAAAATATCCCTAGAAAACAGTAAATTATGAAACTGTCACTTAAAACTATAAAATTATGACAGTGCCACTGAAAACAGAAAATTACCCAAAACTTCATCCAAACAACTCCGGATGGCAGAAAAACCCCTTGCATCATAGCATGGCTGTGACTTTGGTTCGTTGGGCCGTTTCGGGTCACCTAGTTAGATTTGAGCTCGATCTGAGCCCGTTTCAGTCACCTCGGGAATCGTGCCCGACATCAATTTGGTGTCTTAAGCAGCTCACGCCCTCTTCTTCAAATGTTCTGAACGTCGTGGAGTTGATTGTGGAACTGAAACTTGCTGAACTGACACCTACCCCGCATCCGAACTACCTTGATCAGCAACCAACTCTGCGTCAGACTCCCCCTCCTGAGTGGAGCTTGTCCTCAAGTTCGGATTATCACCATGAAAAGACGTGAGATGCTGAACATTAAAAACATTAGAACTATTGAACTCGTTCAGTAATTCAACTCTGTAAGCATTGACACCAAATGTCTCCAAGATTAGGCATGGGCCAACCTTCCGATCCTTGAGCTTATGATACTCACCAGCAGGATATCGTTCTTTGGATAGAGAGACCCAAACCAGATCACCTACCTCAAATTGGACATCTCGCCTAGATTGATCCACATGCAACTTGTACTGAGCATAAGCTTCCTCTAAGTTTGCTTTGACAGTTGCACGAATGGACTGTAGATCGACTAGACGATCCTCCACCTTCCTTGGAGCCGAACCATGATCAGGAATAGCAAGGTCGAGGGGACCTCTCGGATTCCGCCCCAAAACAATTTGAAAAGGAGAAAATTTGGTGGACCTATTCACAGAGCAGTTAAACTCGAATTCAATCTTTGCAAGCACAGAATCCCAAGTCCTAAAAGACTTCACCTATGCCCTCAACATGTTCCCCAAGGTGCGATTCACCACTCTCGTTTGGCCCTTCGTCTATGGATGGTATGGACTACTAAACTTCAGAGTAGTCTCCATGCACTTCCAAAGCTTTTGCCAAAAATAGCTCATGAATTTCATATCCCGGTCAGACAGGATACTCCTTGGCAACCCAAATCTCCGCACCAAGTCCCCAAAGTACAAGGCGGCAATTTTGCTCGCATCCATGGAATTCTTGCAAGCAATGAAGATAGCCATCTCGCTGAACCTATCCACCATGACCATGATGCTGTCAAACCTTGTCTGCGTTTGCGGCAAACCCAATACGAAATCCATTGACACATCCGTCCATGGCTCTTCTGGAATGGGTAAAGGTGTATAAAGACCCTGATTAGTGCCCATTCCTTTTGACACCTGACAGACTTGGCATCGCTTAACGAAATCTTGGGCACTCTTATCTATTCCCGGCCGGTAAAATTTCTCCTTGATCAAGCCGGTTGTCTTGTCCTTGCCGAAATGCCCTTGCGAGTGCAATTGCTGAACGATCAACAATCTCGACGATGTGTCAGGAATACATAAGCAGTTACCTCGGAAAAGATAGCCATCATGAAGCACATAATCACACCATTCCTACTGCTCTACGGCCTTCACAATAGGACCGAATCTGCATCATCCTGTAGCAACTCTCTCAATCTCTCAAAGCCCAAAGTGGTAACCCGCATCATGTTAAGCAACGACCGTCGCCTACTCAAAGCGTCAACCACCTTATTCGCGACGCCTGACTTATGTTTTAAGGTGAATGTGAACTCCTTAAGCGATGACACCCACTTGGCATGCCTATCACTAAGTCAATGTTGCCCCTGAAAAAACTTCAAAGCATGGTGGTCAGAGTACAACACAAACTTCCGTTGTATTAAATAGTGCCGTCAATTTTGAAGAGCTCGGACTATGGCATAGAACTCAACATCATAAGTTGAGTAGTTCAACTTCGGCCCTCCAAGTTTTTCTCTGAAATAGGCTACTGGTCGTCCCTCCTGGCTCAGAACTGCTCCTATTCCCACCTTCAAAGCATCGCAATCCACTTCGAATACCTTATCGAAATTCAGTAGGGCAAGTACTGGGGCACTCGTCAACTTTTCCTTTATCACATCAAATGCCTCTTGAGCAGCCTCGGTCCATTTAAACACCTTGGAGTTGTAAAGATCAGTTAGGGGTGCCATCAACACACTAAAATCCCTGATAAACTCGTCGATAGAAACTTGCTAATCCATGAAAAGACCAAACCTCTGTTGCACTCTTTGGTACTGGCTAGTCATGGATTGTCCGAATCTTAGCATCATCCGACTGAATCCCACTTGCCGAAACCACATACCCCAAGAACACAATCTTGTCGACCATCCAACTGCATTTCTTCCGATTGGCAAACAAACTATGATCTCGCAAGGTAGCTAAAACTAACCGTAGGTGCTGCAGATGTTCTTCCTTCACCCGACTATACACAAGTATGTCATCAAAGTAAACTACCACAAAGTCATTGAGGAAAGGATGCAGTACTTGATTCATGACCCTCATGAATGTGCTGGGTGCATTCGAGAGACCGAAAGGCATGACCAGCCACTCGAAGAGCCCGTCCTTCGTCTTGAAAGCCATCTTCCACTCATCTTCAGGTTTGATTCGGAGTTGATGGTAGCCACTTTTCAAGTCTATCTTCGAAAAGATAGCTGCCCCACTGAGCTGGTCCAACATGTCATCGAGTCCTGGAATCGAAAACTGATACTTAATCTTAATACGATTGATGGCGAGGTTGTCCATGCACATGCTCCATGTGCCATCCTTCTTCGATACCAACAAAGCAGGCACCGCACAGAGACTGATGCTCTCTCGGATAAACCCTCTATCGAGTAACTCCGTCACTTGTCGCTTCAATTCCTCGTGTTGCTGGGGGAACATTCGGTAATGTGCTTTGTTCGGAAGGATAGAACCCGGCATTAGATCTATCTGGTGTTGGATATCTCTCAGCGGAGGCAACCCAACCGATAACTCATCCGGCAACAAGTCTGCAAATTCACTCAACAACTCTTGAACTTGTTCTGGTATCTCCAACTCGGCCTCACTGCTGTCCGATGTCAACAAGTCAGTCGCAACTAAAGCAAAACAAAAATCGGACTCAGTTACCTCTTCTTCAAACTCCTTCCGTGGCAGGCAAATAATTGTCTTCTTACTATCAACCATTCCTTCTCACATAGGCTGAAGTACCACTTTCTTTGGCCCTCGATTGATAATATAACAGTGCGTGTACCCATCATAGGTCACATGATCGTCGTATTGCCAGGGCTTGCCAAGTAGCAAATGAGAGGCATCCATCGGGACAATATCACAGTAGATAGTGCTAGAATATTGAGGTCCAAACGAGAATTCCACCCGGCATCGCTCTGAAACCCTGACTTCGGTTTCATTATTTAACCACCCCAACCGGTAAGGCATTGGACGAGGTTCCATTTTCAACTGAAGCTTCTGCATTGCCGTTTGTGTGATTACATTCTCACAGCTCCCTGTATCAATAATCACACGGCATACCTTCCCTTTAATTGTGCACGGGGTTGTGAAGATGTTTCTCCGCTTCCAATTTTCATTGTCTTTGGGTGCTAAACAAATCTTCCTCAAAACCAAACTATCTCCCCGGATATCTTCAGGTGTGACATAACACGTATCCTCCTCTTCATACACATCATCACCAACATACTCTTCAGACTCTTCTTTGGCACCCTCCTGAATCAATAATTGCAACCTTAGCCTCGGACATTCATTCGCATAGTGCCCTACTTGCTGACATCTGTGGCACTTCATATTAGCTTTATTATTGGTGGTAGATTTATTTGGTGCATTACTTGACCTTTGGTTGAGCTGTGCACTACCTCGTCTATATTGATTTTGGGCTGAAGAACTACCCACATGTGTTGTCGAAGAGCTACTTGTTGGAGCAACATGGGGAGGAGGAAAGCCTCTTCCAAATCCAACACTTCTGTCGTTAGCCCTCACTGGACTCTTCTCCACAACTTGTGCCTTTGTCTGCGTGTTCGTGATAGTGGTAAAGGTATGGACCTGTAAAGCATCTTGAATAATAGGTCGTAGCCCATAGAGATAACGTGCCATGAGCTGTTCCTGAGTTTCGCGCCATTGGTTCCTCGCCACCATTTGGTAAAACTCAAGCGTGTATTCTTCGATGCTCCGAGAACCTTGTGTCAAGCTTTGAAGATTCTGGAACATAGTCTGCCGGTAATTAAAGGGCAGAAACTCCTTGAGCATCTCTCTCTTGAACTCCCCCCCAATCGTCCAAAACTGGAAGCCCATCTAGGTATCTCTAATATCGGAAAGATTGCCACCACATGAATCTCATTGCCAACAAAGATACTTTCTTTTTTACCGGAACCTCCTTTACCGAAAAGAGTTCATCCAATCTAAGAATTCTTTAGGCGCCACCCCTCCTGAAAATTCTGGAACCTCCATCTTAAACCTTGGATCCCAACGAGGGACGACGGGTTCACGTTCATTGTCTCTAGGCGATTGGTAGCCGCCCCTCATTCCTCTCGGTCGAACCCTAGGTTGTTCACGCGGTGGCCTCCCGAAATCGTCCTCAACATCTTCGTCCACCCCTTGACGTAATCATTCAAATTCGGCCTGTTCTGGTTGTTGGCCAGTCGCCAGACGCTGCACCATCTGTGTCAAATCTTGTATCTGTCGTTCACGGCTCTCCCTCTCTAGCCGCATCTCTCTTTGCAACTCTTCTCTATCGCTCCTAGACTCTTCCAGATCCTGTTGTAGTGCTTTGATTAATGCAGCAAGGTTTTGTTTGAGATTACTTCCTGCCATGGCGGATCTGAGCTCAGAAACCAACTGACACAGTCGGAAGACAGAACTTGAATGTTTGTTCTTGTTCAGAAATGTGCAAAACAAGAAACGAAAAAAAAAGAAACTTGATTCAATTTTCCCTCTAATCAAACTTCAGCACAAGTAGTTAGAAAACAAAAATTAAATCAAGCGAAGAACGAATTTTCGAAGTAGTCAAAAATCGAATAAGCCAAAAAGGTGGCAACATTTAATTCATCAAAAACTGCGAAAAACAACCACCAAAAACAATTCTTAAAGCCAAAACAAACCCTAACCCTAATCGGACATAAAGTAAAGAAATTGCTAAAATACCCCTAGAAAATAGTAAATTATGAAATTGTCACTTAAAACTGTAAAATTAAGATAATGCCACTGAAAATAGAAAATTGCTCAAAACTCCATCCAAACGACTTCGGATGGTCGAAAAACACGATGCAACATGACATATCGGTGATTTTGGTTTGTTGGGTCGTTCTAGGTCACCTAGTCCGATTTGAGCCCGATTCAATCGCCTCAGGAATTGTGTCTGGCATCAATTCGATGTTTTAAGCAACTCACGTCCTCTTCTTCAAACGTTCTAAATGTCGTGGAGCTGATTGTGGAACTGAAACTTGTTGAACTGATACCTGCCCCGCATTCGAACCACCTTGATCAGCAACCAGCTCTGCGTCAGAGTCTCCTGGAGAGATCGGTCTTCTAGATGTATCATGAAATTGGGGAATAGTGTAATGAACACTGTTCCAGCATTTAGTGTGGTCTGAACTATGCCAGTGATGGCATGTTCATATTTGCGGAATCGAGCATCAAGCAACGCCAATCGGGACACCATGGGCAGGCTTTTTCAAGTGTGGAGGGTTAGTGCAAGTTTGATTGCACCAAAATGGATATAGGTGAATCCTTCCTTTAGCCAACATTTAGGGAAGTTTGTAGGGAATCTGAGAGTGACATATTGTTCGGCTGTGGTGGCTGAGAGATGGTGTGATGAGAAAAAGAAGGTTTGTACAAAGTCTCGTGTTTGGACAGGATGAGTATGACCAAGGACTTGTTTAAGCTTGTGATTGAAATTATTTTTGGTTTTTTGATAAAT
Organism: Parsonsia alboflavescens; assembly: GCA_028571225.1. NCBI lineage: Eukaryota > Viridiplantae > Streptophyta > Magnoliopsida > Gentianales > Apocynaceae > Parsonsia > Parsonsia alboflavescens. Next base: position 3,420 of record JAOXNR010025850.1, on the reverse strand, counting down.
AGAATAAGGATTAAGTAAAGGATAACTAGACATCGGGTACTTGCTATCAACAGGAAGGTAATCAACTCCATAAACATTAGGAACTTTAGGTATTAAACTTTTAGGAAAATCTGGCACAAACATAATTGAAGAAGAAGCCATGGAAAAGGGAATAGAAATGGATGCCATCCTAGAAGGGATCTAGATTGTCCTTGAAGACAGAATTTTTTCACTCCTATGTTTGCAAAACAATGCCAACCTTAGGCTTACATGGCAAACCGGCGGATCTTTTGAAAAACTATTTTTTCTGAAAATCAAAACCAACTTCTATCCAAAGCTAGTGTTCTGATTTACTCATTCTTGAAGGATCCAATAAAATTGGCAATCACAAAGTAAAGAGCATATTAATCATACTTACTGCCATCGCATACTAATTTGAGCTCTGAAAGCTGTTTGAGAAAAACTTGTTTGTTTTATTGGCTCCGATACCAAAATACATTAGGATCACAAGGTGTAAAATGACTAAAACGGTAAAATCAAGTTACATTGGAAACAAACATATTACAAAAGAAGTTCATGAGATAATTATCTTGAACTTAGACACTAAAGAAAGCTTACAGGAAACAACTCTCAGAAAGAACTTCTAAACTACTGATGTTCTGCCCAACTGATATCTAAACAATTCTATACATAGGCAAAAACTAGGAGTGGATTTCAAATCCGAACTTCAACCAAACAATTAACACAAAGATAAAACAAAGACAGCTATAAAAGCATATCATTATTACAGTCCAAAAGCAAACAATAAAAAGCTTACAAGTGGCAGAGTCATTATTGCACTTCATAAAGCCAATAGTGAAAAGGTGATGGGTGGCCGACAAATTGTCTAGTCTTTGTCATTTTGAGTTGTACTGAGGCTGCCAGTTGTTGTAAGTTGTCGAGAATGTCTAAATTTTCTTAATCCTAAAAAATAAGGTTTTGTCGTTATAGAACACAGATTCGATGGAAACAATGATAAATAGATATGAAAAGAGCGAGAAAGGGGGGTAAATAAAAAGGAGTAGAGAAAAGTTATCCAAAGTTATATACAAATCACTACCCCCCTATTTGTATTTCCTTAATTGAATTTCGTTTGATTAGGATGAATGTGGACTACTTGCACCTGGACAGAAAGACCCTATGAAGCTTCACTGTTCCTTGGGATTGGCTTTGGGCCTTTCCTGTGCAACTTAGGTGGAAGGCGAAGAAGGCCCCCTCCCGGGGGGGCCCGAGCCATTAGTGAGATACCACTCTGGAAGAGCTAGAATTCTAACCTTGTGCCAGGACCTACGGGCCAAGGGACAGTCTCTGGTAGATAGTTTCTATGGGGCGTAGGAGTTGTAAGGTGATGAGAGGATATGCTCCATGTGACCATGTTTGTCATAAAGGTGATATTCTAGATGAGCATTGAGATAGATGAGTAGATCAGCATAGTACGGGTGAGCTGTCCATCTTGGAGCTAATGGGATTTCCATGGGTATGAGACCATCAAGTGTCTGTAAATAGTTTCTTTGTCCCATCTGAGTCAAAACACTTGGAACCGAAGAATCATCAAAATAAAAAGAAGGGGAATTCATATTTTCTGAAAAAAATTTTTGGTTTTTTTAATAAAAAAATATACAAAATCAATAAGTAGATCTAAACCTAGAGAAGAACAATTCCCTGGCAACAGTGCCAAAAAATTGGTTGTGTGTCATAACATAAACTAATTGATACCTAACTTTTCCTAATCCTAATACTAGAAGGATTCCCAAGCTATTATTAAAATTTAATAGAAATGACTAAATCTTATCTATCATAGAATTGGAATTCAAATTACAAATAATTCTTCTTTACCCCTACCAATTTGGACTTCCATCCTATCCATGTCATGATGCTAAATTTCCAATTTTGCCCTTTTTCATCTTATTTTTCCGAAGTTATCCTACAAATGAAAGAATAAGTAATGAGAGTAAACTATTCATAAAACATCATAATTAGATTAGAGTTATCTCAAATAAATATATTATAACACATAAAACTAATCAAATTATGTACAAATCAACAACTTATTGCATGAGATGGCAGCTCTCACTGCTTCTCCGCCCTTGTTGTTGGACCGAAAGGAGCTCCTGCACCACCACCACCACCACCACCGTAATAGGGAGTTCCAGGACACTGCGCTAATATCTTTTATATATAAACACTGCCGCGTGAAAGAGGATTTGTCTTGGATAAGTCAGGACATGTAGAAGTTAAATTTTGAATCTTTAAAGTAGGGTCACATATATGTTGATTCTTTTCACTTTCCTTTCTCTTTGGATTGTCAGGATTCAAGAGGTTCTGCAGTACTGTGCAATCTATAAGTGCAACTAAATTTATATATATAAATAAATAAATATATATATATGGATTTGCTAAGGTGCGCTTCGAAACGTGTCTTAATGCGCGCTTCAACCGTTACTGTAATGAAATTTTTGCTCCACTTGGTTGGCTGCATGAGCATTGTAGCAAAAATTCCGTTATGGTAACGATTGGAGCGCGCATTAAAACGCGCTCCGAAGCGCACCTTAACAAATCCTTATAAATATATATATGCATTCCTGATTCTCTTTTAGCTCTCTCAGGAATAGGAGGATCTTTCTGGTCAAATTAGATTGCACCACAATCTATATATTTGATGTTTCATTCTCAAATCATTCAACAGTAACCCTAAAGTGATCTACGAAATGCATGCATATACATTTAAAGGAGAAACGAAAAGCTTCCCTCTAATTTTAGGTAGTCAAGAGCAAGCATATGATCAGTCATGAACATGCTAATCATGAAAAATTTAAGAGGAGGTGATGGATGTATTACTAGAAAATGAGGAATTTAATTTTGAACTTAATATATATATATATATATATATATATACATATTTGTGCGCTCTAACCGTTACCGTAACAGAATTCTTGCTCCGTTTGGTTGGCTGCATGAGCGCTGTAGCAACAATTCCGTTACGGTAACGGTTGGAACGTGTCTTTAGCAAAACCGTATATATATATATATATATTAAGAGGATTGATCACTTTGTTTTGCTGACCGAAATCAAGGATCGTGTTTCTCCAAACGTTGCTAAAAAGCTGGATTTGAGAGTTGAGTCTTTGTTGCTGCAGCAGGTCACGAGATCTTTTCAAATGGTTGGAAAGAGAAACGAGGTCGTTTTATTTTTTTCTTAAAAAACAATTGCCACCTCGTAAGATGTGTGACATCGCATTTCGTAAAAGTATTTTATATATATATATATATATATATTTATATATATTCTCTTGTGTGTAACATATTTATATCCATCTCAAATGAAACGACGTCATTCCACTTAAATAGAAAGTAGAACGACGTCATTTCATTTAAGGTGCACACAGGTATACATAAATTTGG
>JAOXNR010025829.1:0-24378 GCA_028571225.1 Parsonsia alboflavescens | reverse complement strand
TTTCTTCTCTTCCTTGCACAAATGTGATTAATGCTTTCCTTAACTTATTTGCTCTAGCTCTTGTGATAGGACCAGCTAGTATGATTCACATTGGATCTCCATCACATCCTCAAACTTCCATGCTTATACTTGAAATATTGATTTTTGTACAAGAACTCTAAATCATTATTAATATTATCTTCAATCTCCATCAAGTCTTTCTTCATTCTTGATCTTCCAACCTTGTATTTGAAATATAAGCTCTTGTACATAAACTCATTTATTCCATAAGCATATTCATATGAGATCTTCCATGAATTATCTCATGCCTTGTATGCTCCTTAACCTCCATCACTATCGCACAACCAGATTGCCAACAGAAATCTTAGCCGCCACCACACAGTTCAGACGGGAACCCTATCTCGAGCAAGACAATTACACAATGGGAAAACAACAGTGAAATGAACGCACCTGCAGAGCTTGTTTCTGCTGTTCAGCCAACCTCAGGAGATCAGATTGGAGCAATAAACCCTCTGCAATTGCAGAATGAAACATAGGGTTCGTCGAGTGAATCTGCCACAAACCAAGATTCAATCAACTCAATTCGAAAAGACACAAATATGGTGTTTTTTTATCATGGAACTGCCAGGGATGAGGGATGTTCAGTTATCCCAGCCCCCCAAGTGCTGTCAAAAGGAAGAAAGATGTCCCTCCTTCAAACGTGGTCACAAGGCAACAGTCCCGGCGCAACTCCTCCTCCAATCAATCAATGTGAAGAACCTCATAATGTAGAATATAAGAGGAATAGGCAACTCAACCTCTTTAGATAAACTGAAAACACATATCTTACATTATAAACGTCAAATTGTTGCTATTTTGGAGCCTTTGGTTAACTTTTCAAAGATTGCTTCGTATGCAAATAAACTTAAATTGCCTGATTATTACTTAAATTTGAATGGGAAAATTTGTTTATTCTGGTGTACTGATTTGATGGTCTCTATGGTGAGGGACACCAATCAAATGTTGTCTTGTAAAGTTGAAAAGTACATGGGTTTGGAGGAAGATGACACAATGTCTTTTGTTTATGCAGCTTGTGACTACATCATTCGTCATTTATTGTGGATGGAGATGGCAGAAGTTTTGACGTTAGTATCGGGACCTTGGTTGGTGGGGGGAGACTTTAATGTGGTTCGGAAGTTGGAAGAAAGTTTAGGCTCCTCTCTGTCATTACGGCTAATTAGGGAGTTTAATGATAATGTGGAGCATTGAGGTTTCTTAGAATTACCCTTTGTGGGCAGTGACTAAAAGTGGTACAGTTCCACTTTTCCTCCTCTTTGGTGAAGATTGGAAAGAGTCTTGGTGAACGAGAATTGGCAGCACACATTTCACAGGACCTTTGTGGAACATTTACCGTGCATTCCTTCATATCAATCCCACTTCTCATGTCTACAAGCATGGCTGGAGCTACAAGACCAAGAAACTTTCGTTTCCAATGCATGTGGCTAAGGCATAAGGATGTCCAATGATTTGTAGAGACTTCCTGGCAGTAACATATCAACGGAGATGGTATGCGACAATTGGCCAGAAAATTTCACAGATTAAAGCAAACTCTAAGAGTATGGAATAAGGAAACTCCCGGTAATGTGGAGACAAATGTGTAGCGGGCTGAGAGCTTGGTTACCACCTTGGAAGAGGTATACATGGCTAGAGATCACAGAAGAAAACAGTGAGAAACTTCATATTGTGCGGGCTAATTTATATTTCATCTGAAGAATCAAGAAGTCTTTTGGAGGAATCCAGAATTAAATGGCTCAAAGAAAATGAAGGGAATACATCATACTTCTCGAATTATTGGCATTCTAGGAAGGCGGTGCTTTAGATTTACAAATAAAAGATAAGCAGGGGAATTGGCTAACAAAAAGTAGGGATATAGAACAAGAGGTGGTGCAATTCTTTTTGGGTTTGTTGACAGAAAATACAGGCTGCCAGTAGGACCCAAGACATTTTAAAGCAGCAATATCGAAGGAAATTATTGAGGAGAAGAACAGGGAGCTCTCGGCTCTACCAGTTTTGGAGGAAGTCCCAACTGTCGTCTTCAATTTGGACAGTGAAAGTGCAGCTGGGGCGGATGGCTTTCCGAGGAAGTTGTTTAAAGCTTTTTGGGAGTTGATCAAACCAGAAATGTTGCAGGTAATCCGAGACTTCTGGTCATTGGTGCATATGCCACGGCACTTCACATCGACTCAAATTGTTCTAATTCTAAAGATAGACAACCCGGAGACTTTTGCTAATTTCAGACCTATCACCGTTTGCAACTTTTCAGCCAAGGTAATTGGGAAGGTAATCTCTCTTCGACTTGCAAAACTACATCCCAATTTAATTCGTCCGAATCAAGGTTGTTTTGTGAAGGGCAGTAACATATCTAATAAAATTCTGTTAGCATCTGAGTTAATTTATTCATTGAATAAGAAGTGTGTTTTGGGTAATATGATATTGAAACTAGACATGTTCAAAGCTTTTGATAGAGTGAAATGATCTTTTCCGTTATAGGTGTTAGAGAAGTTTGGATTTAGTTGTCACTTTTTAAATCATATACAACTACTTGGCTTTTAATAAGTTCTCTATCACAATAAACGGGGAGTTATGCAGATTCTCTTCCTCAACCAGAGGTGTTTGTCAAAAGGATCCTTTGTCTCCTACTGAATTCATATTGGCTGCGGAAGTGCTTTCACGGGGCTTGAACAGGCTTCTGTATAATGGTGAAATAGGAGATTTTGTCATTGATCGCGCAAATCTTCCTGATTCACATTTGAGTATTGCAGATGATATTATTATCTTTACAAGGGGGTTGAAACAAGGTCTCATGAGATTGATTGAGTTTCTCGAATTCTATTAGCATTGCTCGAGTCAGAAAATTAATTTTCACGAAAGTTCCATGTACCTATCATCCCATATTCCTTCGTAGAGAAGCATCTTGCTGAAAGATATTACAGGATGTGTAATTCAACAATTGCTTACCTATTCTTCCCGATATTTCCCGGTAAGTTCAAAATCTCATATTATGAACCTCTTCTCCGTAAGGTAAAAGCTCAAATCAATGGGTGGCAAAGGAAGTATTTATCTCCCAGTGGAAAGTTGATCTTGCTCAAACATGTCCTCTCTGCAATGTATTCTATTTGTTGGCTGCCACAAACCTCCCACAGCAAGTCATTCGAGAGATAGAATGGCAATTTTCTTACTTCTTCTAGGATCATTCGGATTTTGGCAGCAACAAGCACTAGTGCGCATGGAACACAATTGGGCAGGCTGGCTGTTTGTTCACCTAGCAGGACAGTCATGGCTTATGGCTTCAAGCTATGGTGGACGTTTCGATCTTCGGGCACTCTGTGGATTCAGTACCTAAAGATGAAGTATAGGTTTTAGCCGAGAGAAGCTATGGTTGAGAATGGTTCGAGGGTATGGAAAGGAATGCAGCAAGCCATAGTCTGGGCAGAGCTACTTATCTTGCTACTTGATGATCAAGGCTGCTGTTTACAAATAGAACTTGTCATCAATTGGTTGGTCAACATTTCGGAATGCATGTCGGCTTTAGAGGAGGAAGAGTAGGGAAATTACACAACAGATGATTTCCTCCATTCGAAGATACTACTCTCATGGTCCATCTTCATGTGGAAGCTGAGCAACAAATTTTTGGCAACAGATGATATAAGATCTCAACTAGGCTTCCAACTGGATTCTCGGTGTCACTGTGAGGAATTCGGAGAAACGATAGTGCATCTCTTTGGAAGCTGTCCGATTATAGTGTCTATTTGGACACATTACAGCCTGGTAATCTCTCTTCAACTTGCACAATTACTTCCCAATTTAATTTGTCCGAATTAAGGGGGTTCTGTGAATGGCAAGAAAACATCTAATGACATTCTATTAGCATCTGAGTTAATTCATTCATTGAATTAGAAGTGTGTTGGGGGTAATATGATATTGAAACTAGACATGTTCAAAACTTTTGATAGAGTGAAGTGGCCTTTTCCATTATAGGTGTTAGAGAAGTTTGGATTTAGTCATCACTTTTTAAATTATATACAACTGCTTGGCTTTTAATAAGTTCTCCATCACACTAAACAGGAAGTTATGCGGATTCATTTCCTCAACCAGAGGAGTTCGTCAAGGGGATCCTTTGTCTCCTACCCTATTCATATTGGCTGCGAAAGTGCTTTCACAGGGCTTGAACAGGCTTATGTATAATAGTGGAATAGGAGATTTTATTACTGATCGCATAAGTCTTCTGGTTTCACATTTGAGTTTTGCAAATGATTATTATCTTTACAAAGGGGTTGAAACAAGGTCTCATGAGGCTGATTGAGTTTCTTGAATTTTATCTGGATTGCGCGAGTCAGAAAATTAATTTTCACAAGAGTTCCATGTACCTATCGTCCCATATTCCTTCGTAGAGAAACATCTTGTTGAAAGATATTACAAGATGTGTAATTCAACAATTGCCAATGACTTACCTAGGTTGCCCGATATTTCCAGGTAGGTCCAAAATCTCATATTATGAACCTCTTATTGGTAAGGTAAAAAATCAAATCAACGGGTGGCAAAGGAAGTATTTATCTCCCTGTGGAAAGTTGATCTTGATCAAACATGTTCTCTCTGCAATGTCTATCTATTGGTTAGATGTCACAAACCTCCTAGAACAAGTCATTCGAGAGTTAGAATGGCAATTTGCTTACTTCTTCTGGGGTCATTCGGATTTTGGTAGCAGCAGGCAATGATGCACATGGAACACGATTGGGTGGGCTAGCTGTTTGTTCACCCAACAGGGCAATTATGGCTTATGGCTTCAGGCTGTGGTGAAAGTTTCGGTCTTCGAACACTCTGTGGGTTCGATACTTGAAGATGAAGTATGGGTTTCAGCCGAGGGAAGCTATGGTTTAGAATGGTTTGTGGGTATGGAAAAGAATGCTACAAGCCATAGTCTGGGCAGAGCTGCTTATCTTTCTAGATGATGATCAAGTGGCTACTGTTTAGAAATGGAAATTGTCATCAATTAGTCAGTTCAACATTTCGGAATGCCTGTCGACTTTAGAGGAGGAAGAGTAGGGCAATTACACAACAGATGATTTCCTCCATTCCAAGATACCACTCTCATGGTCCATCTTCATATGGAAGCTGAGCAACAATTTTTTCGCAACAGATGATATAAGATCTCAGCTAAGCTTCGAGCTGGCTTCTTGGTATCACTGTGAGGAATTCAGAGAAACGATAGTGCATCTCTTTGGAAGCTGTCCGATTGTAGTGTCTGTTTGGACACATTACAATCTGGTAATCTCTCTTCAAATTGCACAATTACTTCCCAATTTAATTTGTTCGAATTAAGGGGGTTTTGTGAATGGCAGGAATATATCTAATGACATTCTGTTAGCATCTGAGTTAATTCATTCATTGAATAAGAAGTGTGTTGGGGGTAATCTGATATTGAAACTAGAAATGTTCAAAGCTTTTGATAAAGGGAACTGGCCTTTTCCGTTATAGGTGTTAGAGAAGTTTGGATTTAGTCGTCACTTTTTGAATTATATACAACTGCTTGGCTTTTAATAAGTTCTCTATCACACTAAACAGGAAGTTATGTAGATTCTTTTCCTCAACCAGAGGAGTTCGTCAAGGGGATCCTTTGTCTCCAACCCTATTCATATTGGCTGCGGAAGTGCTTTCACGATGCTTGAACAGGCTTCTGTATAATGGTGGAATTGCAGATGATATTATTATCTTTACAAAGGGGTTGAAACATCGTCTCACGAGGCCGATTGAGTTTCTCGAATTTTATCCGAATTGCTCGGGTCAGAAAATTAATTTTCACAAGAGTTCCATGTACCTATCATCCCATATTCCTCCATAGAGAAGCATGTTGCTGAAAGATATTCTTACGTAATGTGTAATTCAAAAATTGCCGATGACTTACCTAGGTTGCCCGATATTTCCTGGTAGGTCCAAAATCTCATATTATGAACCTCTTATTGGTAAGGTAAAAGCTCAAATCAATGGGTGGCAAACGAAGTATTTATCTCCCAATGGAAAGTTGATCTTGATCAAACATGTTCGCTCTGCAATGTCTGTCTATTTGTTGGCTATCACAAACCTCCCAGAGCAAGTCATTCGAGAGTTAGAACGGCAATTTGCTTACTTCTTCTGGGGTCATTCGGATTTTGGTAGCAGCAGGCAATGATGCACATGGAACACGATTGGGTGGGCTAGCTGTTTGTTCACCCAACAGGGCAATTATGGCTTATGGCTTCAGGCTGTGGTGAAAGTTTCGGTCTTCGAACACTCTGTGGGTTCGATACTTGAAGATGAAGTATGGGCTTCAGCCGAGAGAAGCTCTGGTTGAGAATGGTTCGCGAGTATGGAAAAGAATGTTGCAAACCATAGTCTGGGCAGAGCTGCTTACCTCGCTAGATGATGATCAAGTGGCTACTGTTTAGAAATGTAACTTGTCATCAACTGGTCAGTTCAACATTTCGGAATGCATGTCGACTTTAGAGGATCAAGAGCAGGGTGATTACAAAACAGAGGATTTCTTCCTTTCGAAGATACCACTCTCATGGTCCATCTTCATGTGGAAGCTAAGCAACAATTTTTTGGCAATAGATGATATAAGATCTAGGTTAGGCTTCCAGCTAGCTTCTCGGTATCACTGTGAGGAATTCGGAGAAACGATAGTGCATCTCTTTGGAAGCTATCCGAGTGCTATGGCTGTTTGGACACATTATAGTCTGGTATTTGGTGTGGATGACCACTCAATAGAGTGGGAAAGCAGGCTTTGAAGCTAAAACAATTAATCACTGAGATTGGGGTTATTGGCGAAATTTATTCCATTACTCATTCGTCATGAAATTTGGGTGGCTCAGTGTGCTTCATTTTTTTTCCAAACGAAACCAGCAATAGTAGGAAGGTCATGAACAAAGTCAATTGGCAACTATATCACATCAAAAAGGCATACAAGTTGCCCATTTTAGTTGGTTTATTTCATAGGATTCTTCCTTAGATGTGCCTTAGAAGTTGATCTTCCCCACTCTTTTGCTTTGTAAGGCTATAATGCCTCTTTTTCTTTCTTTTCTCTTAATGAATAGGTAGGGGTCTGATTAAACCCCATGTCCTTGACCATGCCATCCCCCCCCCCCCAAAAAAAGGGAGGGGGGGGGGGGGGGAGAAGTGCAACGCAAGTGCCGTCGACAGAAAACTCAGTAGCATTCAATTCCAACTACGGACTTCAATAGTGTTCAATTCCTGGTGCGCTCTATTGGGTGGTGAGCTCCAGTCCTCGACAATGTCCAATGTCGACATTAATTGGTCTGGCTTAAGGGACCAAAGGTGGAGTTCTCTCGAAGTGCGAACACCTTGATATGTTTTGTGCATCTTGATTCTAGGATGAACACCTTGATCATTACCTTACTAGTGGAATTGATTTTGAAAAAAATTGTTGAGTTGAGGTGATTAATTTAACTGATGAACACTGCCGAAGTTCGCCGCTGACTTTATCACTCTTCTTTTTCTCCTTTGAATAATTATTTTTTTAGAAAAAAGAGAGCTACGTATAGGCAAAATGCAATGGTCAACCCAGGCTGAGGAAAAGAAGGCATCTGGAGAATGCATCAAGGAGGGTTTGGCAAATGCATCACACTCATGGAGGGGGCTCCATCATTAAATGAACTCGTCTCGTAAAAACCCTTGTAGTAGTAGAAAATAGTTTGAGGATCTAAAGCATTGAAAACAATTATTAAGGACATACATTAAAAATTGAAAATTATTTGGAGATGAAATATAACAATTTGTCATCACATAATGATAAACTTTAATATTAATAAATTGATTGTGTATAAATTTTGGTTCAAAATCCTATTGATGGGAGAAATGGATATGATTCGAACAAGTCAAAGCAACTGGATAGGACCCAAAATGAAATCAACCCAAATGCTCCTAAGGCCCCAACCTTCAATGCCTAAAAGTCAGACTTACAGAGTCAACAAGGATAGATAGGCAGTGACCTGCTACCACCGACCTCCAAGGTCATCGACCTCCTAAATAATCTCGAGAGAGGCACCACCAGACCTTAGCCTACGATCTAGTAACTCCCAACTCGTCTCATACATCTTCCATGCCACGACAAGATGTGTGCGACTCCTAACAACTCCCATGAGCCTGCTACCACTTGGAGCGACCTCATAGAAGAGATAGCCACGATCCTCGATATCCATAGGCAAGTGGCGATGTTGGTCCAAAGGTTGGTTTGCAAGCTCGTAGCTCTCGATACAGACGTGAATGACAAGGTACCTCAATGCAGGGAAACTCCATGATTTTAGGAGAAATTGGTGGGATTCCATGATCCCACAACTATCATAACCACCTACTGTCACGTAATAGCAGAGCCTAGATTAAGGAGGTAACTGAATTCTCTTTTAAATAACAAAATGTGACACAGTCTACTGACAAGAAAATGAATACACGGAACACACAAAAGACAGTCTCTCTGAGAATTAATTACTCCTAATCACTCCCGGAATACTGACCTAGGTATCGAAGCTCATCACCGGGCACAGTCCACCTCCGGTGACTATTCTTTTCTTTCTTCTCAGGTTGCAGTCAATTGACGTCATCATGGTTTTGAGGTGACCTAGTGTTCATATTTTCAGCCACCTCACTTCTGGCACCGTCTAAGGGAAATCATAGTCTTAACCTTTTTTCCCCTACACAAAAACAAATTAACCTTTTTTCCCCTACACAAAAACAAATTTAAAAAAAAAACGCCTGATGAATCAATCATAGTCTACACTCGTTCAACCACTGCACCGAGGCAAACCGCCCAACAAAATGCAATTGTGCATTGGCGAAACAGTGCTAGAAATGCTACCATCGAGGCAGGCTGAAGACAATAATGATCCAGTGCTTGTTACTCAGTAGGATCAACAGCGGCCAACACAATCAAGCTTGTCCTAGAGGGTCCCGGCAAATCCTCCACATGTGCAAGAAGGGTTCGGGCAGGGACATCCAGATCCTACTGCCATCAGCAATAATCCGAGGCCACAGAGATCTAGAAGAACACAGATGTCAATTCCAGTGGATCTCCTGGAACAATTGGTAGTAGCCCTAGAGAGGGTATCCAACAGACCAAATTATATATCCACTGGGTGCACTCCGGAGCCTACTTAGAGGAATTCGGAGCCGTCCTGAGGCCAAGCAGAGGAAGCACAGCCTAGCCAACCTCCACCCTCAAAAGCGAGGAACGACCCCCAACCTCATGAAGCATTTCGGGAAACAAGTTGAGAGCAAGAAAGGTCCCTACAGACAAGAGCACAACCAGTGAACGAACTCAGGGAAACCCTGAACTATGGGAGAGGTTACGACCTCAGGAACAAACTCAACCGAGCAGCCATGTAACAGAGTTATAGACAGGATCTTGAAGAGTAGGGGCACTCGCTTCAAACTCCTCTTGGAGCAAGGATACCACCTCGACGAACCCTGATCGAACTAATAGGTGATAACACTCGAGGGGTAGCCCCTAATCCAATGAGGAGAGCAATTCCCCCAGCCAATCAAGAGCTGCAAAGCAATATGGATCTTACTGAGCCTTCACTGTTTGTCCACAGCATCCGCACCGCTCGGATGCCGCCAAGATTCAAAACCCCACGCTTGGCGGCGAAATATGACTGTACTAGGGAGCCTCAACAACACATTGATGAGTATGTCTCCTACATGGAGATGTTCAAGTACCCTAACCACGTCAAGTGCAGAGCCTTTCGATCGATATTGCCCAAAAAGGCTCAGTCCTAGTTCAAGGGCATCCCTGAAGCAAGCGTCTCAAGCTGGACACAACTTATAAAGCTGTTTCTGAAAATTAGCAAAGCAACACGAGTTGCAAGAAGGATATCAATGACCTCTTCACCCTTAAACAGAAGGTCGGATAATGCACCCAAAGCTATTACAGTCGCTTCAACAACGAGGCAGTCGATATTGAGTAGAAAAATGATGCTATCTACATCACTTCCTTCAAACAAGGTTTGCAAGGGGGGTACGTGGCCCTCAAGCTGACCAAGGAGCCAATAAAACCATCAAGAAGTTGTAGACACTCCTAGAAAAGTTGATCAAGGCTGATGAAACAGCGGTCCGGAAGAAGATCCTTGGTTTCGTTTCAGCCACTACGAAAGATAATAAAGGGTATCCTAGGAGCCACAAAAATCAAAGAGTGATAAGAAGAACCCTCAATCTAAAGGAGGAACCTTAGACAAGAGGAGGAAAACCATCCCTGACCTTGTGACCACTCCACTCAAAACGTCATAAGCAGAGATCCTAGTGGTCGTGGAGAAAAAAGGACTCTTGAAGCCACCTAGGTCTCTCAAGAGTCCTGTGGCCAAAAGAGACCCTGTCAAGTTCTGTCACTACCACAAGGACCATGGCCATCTCACCGAAAAGTACTTCGACCTCAAGCAGGAGATCAAGATGTTGGTGAAGGAAGGTCACTTGCAAAAGTTCTTGGCTAGAATGCGGGTCCAATTGATCCGCCACCAGCAACCCCTCAAAATCAACGGCCTCCCATGCGAGAAATGAATGCCATTGAAAGGAGGTCCAAGCTAGCTCGAGGGGAAGATTCAGAGCCCCTCATGGTATCCTTCCAGATCAGAGATGCCCTAGTCCGCAAAATTATGGACACTGGAAACGCTGTGAACGTTCTATATCGGAAGGCCTTCGACCAGCTGGGCAAAGACAAGAGCTTACTGATAAGGTTAGACACTACTCTGACCAACTTCAAAGGCAACACGGACTATGCTGATGAGGTCCTCCAAGTCCCAACAACAGTCCGTGCAAATGTCAAAAAGGTCACTGAAATCATGGATTGGATGGTGGTTGATGCCCTTGGAACCTACAATGCCATCCTGGGCAGAAGGGGGGTCATGGACATGAGGCTAGAAATTTCTCTACTCAATTACAACATGAAAATCCAAGTACGAGACATTTGGATCGTCCTAGAGGGGGACGAACAACTTGCTACAGAATGTTACCTCACTGAAGGTAATGAGAAAGCCTCACCTGGGCTCAAGAAGGAGGAATGCATTGACCTTCCAAAAGAGGATAACAATCTCTGGACTCAAGCAACTGGTAGAGGAGAAAAAGTGTTCATCAACCCAGAATTCCCTTAGAAAGGAATCAAAATTGGAGAGTCATTGCCTCCCAAGGTCAAAGGAAAACTCTTTGATTCCCTTCAAGAGTATCTAAAGGTCTTTGCCTAGCAGCCTAGCGACCTCAATTGAGTCGACAACAAATTTGTTGAACTCAACGTGGGGCACAAACTAGGAGTCAAGCCAGTAAAACAGAAGAAAAGGACCTTTGCCAATAAGCGTAATGAGGTTATAGCTCGAGAAGTCCAAGCTCTTCTCTATGTAGGGATTCCGAAAGAAGTGGTAAACCCTAAATGGCTAGCCAACCCATTTGTAGTCCCAAAGAAAAGAGGGACATGGAGGATGAGTGTGGACATCACCACACTTAACAAATTTTGCCAGAAGGACTCCTATCCACTTTCGAGCATAGACCCAATGGTGGATTCTACAGTTAGGTGCCAATCACAATGCTTTCTGGATGCTTACAAGGGATACCACCAAATCCCAATGGCTATTGAAGACATGGAAAAGACCTCATTCATCACAGAGGTCGGGACATATTGCGACACCAAAATGCCATTCAACTTAAAGAATGCAGGGGCAAAATTCCAGCGAGCTATGCATATGGTGTACAAAAACGAACTCGAGAGGAACACAGAGGTCTACATGGATGACATGGTGATCAAGTCCAGGACCTCTAAAGATTTCGTCGATGATATTAGGGAAACTTTCCAAACCCTGAAGGCTGCTCACATGAAACTTAATCCAGAAAAATGCACCTTCAAGGTCTCAACAGGTAAATTTCTAGGCTTCATGATCTTTGAAAGAGGCATTGATGCCAATCCAGACAAGATAAAAGCTTTGCTAGACATGGAACCCCCCAGAAACATCAAGGAGGTTCAAAGTCTACTGGGGAAGATGGCAGCACTAGGACACTTTGATAGAATCTTTTCCTAGCAATTCAATTAATAGTGTACCTAATATACTGAATATGTAAATACTTGCAGAAAATAAATGAACAATGAAGATTTAACGAAGTTCACCCCATTGGAATAAATTAAAATATTAGGCTATATCGTCAAAGCTAAGCCAAACTGTAAAATCTACTAAGATAAAAATGTTACAACAGGTGTACGATAGAACAATAGAATCCCTCTAGTCTATCACTACCCTGTACAATGTTTTATCTTACCAACTCACAGCAAGAATCCCTCTTGCATATATCGCAACATCTTCTAGAATCCCTCTGAAGATGACAAAGCTTTTCCCAAAGCCGAACTCCCTCTGAGTTCTGTTACTATTCCACAAGAACCGTTGTAACACTCCCGTGACACCCCTGTGACAGTTTGTGATAGTGAAGTAGAGAAACTCCTGAATATTTATAAATATTATCCCGAATATTTATAAATATTATAAGGATTTTCAGCAAGGACTCCTCATCACGTGATTCAATCTTTACCACTTAAAGATAGCAATATAGAAAGATATATGAAATATAACAATTGCTAAAAGATGATCACAATATATTCCTAGATACGTTAATAGATAATTATGAAGATACTAATTCAGAATAGGCAACTAAGAAATATTTATCTTCATATATCTTAATCCAACTTAACCACTGATTTGATCATCTTGTCAATACATAGCAGTGATAAAAAAAATACAAGAGATATTCCTTTCTAAAAGATAATTACAATTAATAAGGAAACATCCAATTTAGATAAATATGGAATTATCAATTTAGAATAATCAAACAAGGAATATCTAACTTTAGAAATCTAAGGAGATACATATTAAACAAATCAGCTCTCAATCTTAAGGATAACTTTAGAGAATCCTAAAGATCTTAATAATCTCCTAATTCAACTCAACCATTGATTTGAAAAATCTGTAAAGCTCATAACCAATTCATCAATATCCTAATGGATCTTCAAAAAGCCGTTTAGCTTTAAGTTTTAGAAATAAAAGCCAACACAAATATCTAACAAAATAATACTCAGCATAAATATCTAGCACACTTCATCAGCAAAATGGTAGACAAAGGAGAAAAATTCTATGATGTGATAAAGAAGCCGAAGGACTTCCTGGGGCAACCTCCTCCGCTTGTCTCTAAAAGGCCAGGAGAGGAAATCTCCATGTACCTTACTGCTACAGAGAAAGCAATTAGTTCAGTGCTGTTTGTAGAGAGGTCAGGACAACCATTCCCTGTTAATTATGTCAGTGGATTGCTCAGAGGTCCAGAAACTAAATATTCAAACCTCGAAAAGTTCTTGTACCTCATTATCATTGCCTCGGGGAAATTAAAACCATGTTTTGAAGCTTACCCGATAAGAGTTTTAAAGAATCTACCACTGAAACAAGCTCTAACCAAGCCTTAGCTGTCGGGCAGAACGATGAAGTAGTCCCTCGAGCCCTCGGGATATCAAATCCAATTTGAGCCAAGGAAGGCAATTAAAGCCCAAGCTCTCTTAGACTTCGTAGAGGAATGCACAAGGGCTCCACTGGAGCTCATATGCACTTGTGAAAGCAACGTCTGGACAATGTATATAGACGGTTCAACGGAGAAGAAGAATTCAAGTACAGGAATAGTACTGATCAGCCCAGATGGAGTTACAATCCCCCACTTAGTGAAGTACAACTTCCCAACCAATAATAATGAATCTGAATATGAAGCTCTCTCATCAGCTCTAAGACTCATAAGAGCTATCAAAGTGTAGAAATTACATGCTAAAATAGATTCAAAGGTCATAGCCAGCCTGGTCGCTGAAGAATACGAAGCCAGAGACGACAACATGATCAAGTATCTCAAATAAGTATGGGATATCACCTCTAAGCTTGAGCACTTTCTCATAGAGCAAATACCCAGAGAACAAAATGCAGAAGCAAATACATTATCCAAAGTTTATCGAGAGATAGCTGGAACTAATGCAGAGCTACTGGTAGTGCAATTGTACTCTCCAAGCATAAACTAGGACTAGAGCTTGGTTATAGAGGATAAGACAGACTGGAGATATCCAATCTACAGATTCCTCAAGCTTGGCAACTTCCCACAAGACCAAAAGAAGCTCACCAAGTGCGAATATGGGCACCTTGCTATGTCCTAATGGGAGATGACAAGGTATACAGGAGGTCATGTACTTGGCCATTGCTCAAATGTCTAAGCTAAGGAGAGGGACAATATGTCATTGTGGAGGTACATAGCGAAATATGTGGATCACACATAGGAGCAAAGACTGTTGCCAAGAAGATATTGAGAACAAGGTATTATTGGTCCTCAATGGTTTTAGACTTTGAGAAAAACAAATAGAGATGCACGAGCTGCCAGTTGCACTGGAACAAGTCACATGTGCCACCAATGAAATATTAATCCATCAACGCATCAGTACCATTTGACATCTTGGGCATTGACATACTAGGACCCTTCTCGAAGGGTTCGGGGGTGTTCAGTTCCTAATCGTTACCATGGAGTACTTCACTAGATGGGTTGAAGCAGAACCAATGGTGGTCATCTCATCAACAAAAGTCCAGTCCTTTGTTTGGAGAAACATTGTGTGCAGGTTCGAGATACCCGAGCTATAATTTCAGACAATGGCAGGCAGTTTGTTGGTGACCTGTTCAAAACGTTCTACGGGAATTTGAACATTAGACAGAGATTGAGCTCCGTAGCTCATCCCCAGGCTAACTGACTCGCTGAGGTCACAAACAAAACTATCCTAGAAGAACTCGAGAAGAGACTCACCGAGTTTGAGAAAGAAGGTCGCAAAACTACTTGACCAAATAAGATCCCAAGCATTCTATAGGCATGCAGTGGAGAAATGCCATTCAACTTATGTTTTGGTGCAAAGGCAGTGATGCTGGTCAAGGTCGGCATAAAGTCTTTAAGACTAACTGAATACAATTCAGTCTTAAACAAGAAGGAGAGAAGGGCAAACCTCAACCGCCTCGAAGAAGTCAGAAACAAAGCAATAGAAGAAAACAAAACCTACAAAAGGTAGGTGACAAATTTTTTCAACAAAAGAGCGAAAACAAGGCACTTCATAGTTGGAGAAATTTTCCTCAAAAGGTCAGACATTCACAAACAAGGTCAACTAACCATGCTACAAAAAAGCTAGGAAGCTCCTTACATAGTCCAAGAAGTCCACAAAGGAGGGAGCTATAAGCTCGCTGATCTCAAAAGAAGACAACTCCTGAGGCCTTGGAACATTTGCCACTTGAGGAAGTTTTATGCCTAAAGCTAACTAAGACATTGCATACCTCAAGAAGCTGATTAAAAAGATCTCGTCGTGCATCATAGCGACCTCAACAACTCAATGGTGACTTCAATAATAAACTTTGAACAGAGCACAAGTTAAAGCTAAGTGTTTTAAGCCCATGTGGATATTATGCAAATCTCGTTTGCCTTAGTACCAAAACAGTTCAAGTGAATTATGCAATTATTGAAAGACTTTGAATGTAAAGGAAAATCATTGAAGGAAATGGAATTGTCATGGAAAAAAGGAAGGCCACAAACAAGCCTCTGAGATTATTCAATACTAGCAGTGCAGAAACCATAAAGAATTGAATATTCAAAGCCCTAAGCTATTACAAGAGGAAGTCTGGAACTACTTCCGGGAGCATTACACGAGTGGCACATTATCATCATCCTCCTCCTCCTCTTCTAGAATAGTGATGGCTCAGAACGACCTAGGGGAACCTTTTCTCCACCAGTTACCTCGACTCCTGCAGTACCATAAGGGCCTACAAAGCAGAAGAAAGATGGTCAGATAAAAAAGCTACATCGGAAATGGACACGTGTCCTGCAAAAGGTTGAGTACCTATTCCAAAATATTTTCGCATGAGGTAAGAGTAAATTTGAGCAAATTCATTCACACCACAGAACATGGGAATACCTTCAGGAGAAACCATAGCCAGGGGGTGGCATCCACAACCTCTTCCTCTAACAACCCGAACTCCGAGGCATCCTCCACTGGTTCCTTTCGTTTCCTCACTGGGTTTTCATCAGTTTGGCCTATTTAGGCTAGGGCCTCAATAGCTGCAGCCTGCCCTACAGAAGTTTGATTCATCTCCTCTTGGCTCCAAGGAAGAGAAGTGACTGACTCTGGATGATAGAGTGAAGCGTCATATGAAGGGTTGGTCCTCATCTCAGGGTGGGATTTCTTAAGATCATCAATCACCTCAATATATAATGCCACCATTTGAAGCCTCATCAACCTTTCCATATATTTCCAGAAGGCATTGATCTCCTCGAGTTTTTTCATAGAAAGGTTGCCCTCCTTGTCATAAAGATCCTCAAAATCCCCTAGCTTAGCTTCAAGCGCCAGGATATGCTCCTTTTGCTAGATATAAGAGTCGATCAGTTTTGAAACCCTCTTGTGAAGCCCATCCAGCCTCTCAGACATGACTTTGCAGTTGGTGCTGGCTTTATCAAAATCCATTTCGTACTTGGAGAGGAGTCTGGCTGATTCCCCAACAGAAGTCACCGGTTCAGCATTCTCTTTTTCCAGGCGAGCCTTAGCATCTTGGAGGTCGATGAGAGAGGCAAACTTTTTGTCTACTTTGGCCTTCTCGGCATGCCTCCTCAGGCATTCCCCAAAGAAGATGTGGCCCTGCAAAAGAGGAGAAAGAGAAGTCATTGCGAATATCAAAATAAGATAGGGCCAGTGGCAAATTTTTAGAGGATCATGAAGACTCACTGCAGTGTAAATGGAGGAGCCAAACTTGTCAACCTCCTCGTCTGACAATTGCCGGTAGATCTCCCGGTCAATCGGAGGACCGCACTCCATCAATCAGGATTGAGATTGGGGCCATTGAAGTAGAGAGTCGGAGGCCTCCATAGCAAGGTTAGGACCCATATTGCAACATCCTCTATAGAATAAGTAGCCAGAGCAATAGCTCCTAACCTCTTCAAAGCACCTACAAGCTCCTCAGTGGCACAACCTAGGAATGCTGGCTTGGACTCGGAGATCATAGGCGTTTTCCCTTAGTAGCAAGGCTTAGAGGAACCCTTCTGGCTATCTAGGGGAAAGGTGATGAAGATGCAAAGAGAACCATAATAGGCCTGTCAGAGGCCTTCATCCCAGCAACCCTCGAACTCTGTTTAGAAGCAACCTTGGTCCTTTTAGCCACTGCTTGTCTCCCCTTACCAGGGGGAACAGGGGCTGCGGCAAAAAAAGCTTTAGCGGCTCCCCGAGCTCTACTAGATGGAATTGAGGTAGTTTAAGAATCATCAAAGATCCAAGATGTGGCCCTCATATCTTTCCAGAAAATAGGGGGCGAATTGTCAGTGCAGAAACACAAGTAGATAAAGGCAAAAGTCAACTATGTTCGAAAGGCTCTCAACCAGAGGGAGATATCCCCAAAACTCTCCTGAGCTCCTTAACCCAGCAGATTGAAGGAAAGTTTCAAGCTAAATGGGGGTAGTGCACCGACCTTAGCTTTGTCAGACCTTGCCATATCAATCAAAAAATCCCTATGCTGACTTGGTTAGGGGATAAGCTAGGGAACTCGTTAAAAAATGAGTGGTTCAGGTTCCAGTCTGGGTAGGGCTCGGATCGAACTGAATAGTTTGGGAGTCGAGGAAAAAAGAAAAGATCTTTCCATCGCCCAGCTTAGGACTGAAAGGGGCCTACCAGTCTATGCCTATGGTTAAACTGGAGATATCCCTTTGAAGACTGGGAAGTTGAGGAGACACCAAGCTTGAAAAAGCTCCTAAAGAGCTCCAGAGAAATTGGAACCCTATAAAGATGGCAAGTCTCTATGAAAGCAACCACCATCTGAAGAGAATTGGGAACAAGTTGGTCTAAGGGAAAAATCCCAGAAGTGGACAATATCAAAAAACAGGGGGTGAAGGACAGGCAGGAGGATACCTCCCCTGAGGCTAGAAAGATAAGGACTATGTACCCCGCCCGCCTACTGTAAGGGCTCTCATCCTCAATTGCGGCAACTACGGTGCCTTTATCCAGTGCCAACATTCCACTGATTTTAAAAATTTCAAAGGGTTTAAGAGTAGAAGGCATAGAAAAAACTTCTATTTCGGGAAGTTCAAGGGTTTTGCCCCTAACAAGTGGAGCCCTAACCAAAACCGAAAGTGAATAAAAAACTCCATTCTCTACATCAATGGACGAAGGGGAAAGAGCTGCTTCTTCAAGAGAAAGGGAAGGGGTGCTAGACGCAAAAGACGTTGCTATCGGCATCTTAAGTATTAATGAAAAAAGAAAAAACTTAAAAAGATGAAATTTTTTCACAGGAAAAGAGAAGAAAAGTTTCTCTTTGAAATCCTAGAAGATGAAGAGGAGAGTTGCCTTGGGTAACCGGATGCTCAAGTAGAATCAAGAAGGAAAACCAAAGGTGGAAAGCTCTATGAATTCAAGCAAGCCGTAAGAAAGTTTAGTTATATCCTAAAGATTCTAAGACTAGTAAATTATATGTAAGAAGGAATCTCGCGAGTTGCGAAACGGGGCAACCTTCTAAAATCGAGACAGCTCAGTTTCCAGAAGGGGAAAACCGAGAGCGGGGCAGCCTCCTCAACTCGGAACAATTATGCTCTTTATCTGAAGTCAAAGTGTCATGACTTTCCAAAAACTGGAAACGCTTCAGTTTTCTCCAACACAGAAGAAATGTGATTTTCCACATCGCAACAAAGTGGCTCAGCTCTCCAAGAAGCCAAAGGAACTTATCTTCTTCCAGAAATAGCCGTTGCGAGAAGATGGCACAACCTTTCAAGAGTCACAACCTCTAGATGGTAACTCTTTATACCTGAAGGTCAATGTCATGAAATGTTGCATGAAAACATCTCAACCTATCAAGGGCGGCGACTTGGGGATGGTAGTCCTCAATACCTGAAAGTCAGACTCATAGCTAGAGATTTGAATTACTAATGCCTGAAGGCAAGGCCCCCAACCTAAAGATGGTGACTTCTAACACCTGAAGGTCAGACTTTTGACTTGGAGAATGGTAACTTCAAATACCTGAAAGTCAGAATAGCAAGTCCCGGGATACGAGTGGGCAAGGACTTCCTACCACTGACCTCCCAAGTCACGGACCTAGAGGTCACCAACCTCCAAATGAGCACAACAGAGGCCTCACTAGATTACGGACTTCGACCTGGTGAAACCCAATCTTGCTCATGTACCTTCCATACGGCGACCGAGTGTCCGCAACTCCACTTGAGGTCGAGAAATTGAAAAGCCAGCTTGCAGCCCGTTACTAGAGACAGAAATATAACGGTACCCCAAAGCCAGCTGTTACAAGGAATTTGCGAACCTGTTGGCAACTAAGATTTGAAGATGGTAATTTAGGCACCACAACCTATAAGCTCGCTACGCCTAAAGGGGGGTAATGATGGCAGAAACAGGTATGACCCGAACAAGTCCAACCAAACTTGCAGAACCCAAACTGAAGTCAACCCAAATGGGTCCAAGTCCCCAACCTTCAATGCCTGAAAGTTAAACTCATAGAGTCAATAGGGATAGGTGGGTAGCGACCTGCTACCACCGACCTCCAAGGTCACCGACCTCCTAAATGAGCTTGAGAGAGGCACCACCCAACCTCAGCCCACAATCTAGTAACTCCGAATTCATCCTATACATCTTCCAAGCCACGACTAGATGTGCCTAACTCCTAACAACTCCCTTGAGCCTACTACCACTCAGAGCAACCTCCTAGAAGAGATAGCCGAGATCCTCGATATCCATGGGTAGTTCGCGAAGCTGGTCCAGGGGTCGACTAGCGAGCTCGTGGCTCTCGACAGAGACGTGAATGGCTAGGTAACTCAACCCAGGGAAACTCCACGATTTCAGGAGCAATTGGCGGGATTCCACGATCCCACAACTATCCTAACTGCCTACTGTCATATAATAGCAAAGCCTAGATTAAGGAGGTAACTGATCTCTCTTTTAAATAACAAAATCTGACACAGTCTACAGACAAAGAACACACAAGAGACGGTCTCTCTAAGAACTGATTACTCCTAATCACTCCTGGACTAACTTAGGCATCGAAGCTCTTCCCCGTGCACAACCCACCTCCGGTGACTAATCTCTTCTTTCTTCTCAGGTTGCAATCGATTGACGTCATCATGGTTTTGGGGAGATCCGATGTTCATTTTTTGAGCCCCATCATCTATTATTTTAAGAAAAATACTATTTAAATGTGAATCTTACCAAGAATTTATTATAATATATATATATAGATATATATATATATATATATATATATATATAAGCAGAAATAACTACTCATGTATTGACACCTCGTTTCACCATAGTGCTCCAAATCAAAAGTTTACGTGATTTCGAGGCATCATGTTTAATGTCTCCTGAAATTCCTCTTAGAATTATCTCTATGGAATTTTATAAAATTAACAACTCTTGAAAATCTCTTGGAATTATCTTTTTGGAATTTTATAGAATTAAATATTGACCATGTTTAACTAAAATTATAGAGTTATTTGTTTTTTATTATCTAAAAATCTTCATTTATATGTGATTCTCTACAAAATTGGTCAAATTATCATTTTTCCTCTAAATAATATGTGATTTCTCATTCCTCTATATCAATAAAATCCTTGCATACTCTCTATTTTTGTTCCGTCTCTTTTCCCGACCATGTCCATGGCATTCACATTTATATAGTTAGTAAAAAAATTTTTATTCTGATCTTTGTTTCTTATTCAATATTCAAATATATAAGAATTTTTATTATTTTAGTTGTTAATCAATTAATTTTATGTGGTTCTATGTAAATATTTGCAGTATCATTAACTCTAATTCTTCATAATGATTGTTATGCAGGTATTATATCAATAGTGGGTCATGAATTTCAATATCCATATGAGTAAATAAATAAATTTCCTTAATTACGTCTAACAAGGTAGATTATTATCCCATATTGTAAAGAGTTAATTTAGAGGTGTTTTTTTTTTTATTTCATCGTTATGGTGGTAATTTTTTTTGTTGTCTTAACGATGTAACAAAGAACAAGGTACCAAGTCTATGGCCTCTCAAAACCTAAAATTTTGTTATGGTAAGACTATATATTCCTTGATTGAAATTTATATTTTAGTTTGTGCAAATTGAAGAAACAACTCATCAAAAGAAAAAAAATATTAAATTTATAAGAAAATAAAAAAATCCATAAATATACATCCTTTGTAATATTCATAATAAATAATTTTTTATTGATAAATATGCCAAATGTAAATATATACATCCTTCAATTTGATATGATTTTCAAGAAACTAGAAGAAAGAAAAAAAGAAACTTTGTTCATATTAGAGAAATAAACTATGCATATAAATATGAACAATAAATCACACCTAAAAATTTGTTTGCAAGAATAAAACTCATTGGCTCTACATATTTATTAGTTAAATTTTTCAAAGATCATATATTTATTCATGATTTGGATGCACATTATCAAATGTCTTTTCATTTTTTTTTTTTATAATAGACCATTAAAAAAGTATTTTAACTTTTCTAAAATAATATAAAATAAATTTCTAAATAAAAACTATGAGATTTAAAGATAGATCTGAAATGAGAAAAAACAATCCACTACAAGCACTAAGATGAAAAATATTTAATCAGCCATAACTTTTTTGCTATTTACCCGAACAATCGTTTCACTAATCAAAATGTTTTTTTTTTTTGAACATTTTATAAAATCATAAAGTAAGCAAAAAACTAACTAAGAAAAGCTTCTTCAAATAAACTTCAATTTCATAAAAAGATCTTCAAATACAAGAGATTATAAGAGAGAATGTTTGAGGGATTTAGCCGTTTTGAAAACAAGTGGGAATTGGTCGTGCCCTTCAAACTTACAATTGATGCTATTAAATAGCAAATTCTAGAGCGTACTTCAAATTTTTCTTTTCAAGTCTGTAATGCAAATAATTGAAAAGATAATTATTTCTACTTTAATAAAGCTGAGTCATTTATGTCGACTGCTTTACCAAAAGTAGATTCCTGTTGATCTTCAAATTGATTTCTTTTTTTATTCCTTCAAATCTTTCAAATGGATGCCAGTTGTTTTCCGAGTGTTCAGATGTGGACAAATAACTTTAAAAAAAGTTAATCATCACTTTCTGTCAAATCTTCTTTTCTTGTCTGGCATTTGTTGAATGTTGTTAAGTCTTGTCACATCATGTTTGCCAATTTTATGGTGAGTACTGTAACTGGTAGGCTGTTGCAATGCCTTTTAGATCTTCAATATCTCCATTATCTCCAAAAGGAGATATAGCAAATTGTTCGTCTTCTTCTTCTTCTACTTCTTGTAGCTAAGAGTACAATTTTGTTAATTCTTCTTGGATCTGAATTTTTGTTTTTTTGGTTGAACTTGTTGATGATGTCTCTTCTTTTGCTTTTTGTGTGGTTTCTTTGGGGGTCCATCCCCAAATGGTGACTTCTCTACACAGGTATCTAATCATGTCAATATTTTCCATTTTAAATTTCCAACCAATAATAAAATTGATTTTCTTTTTGAAGAAAAATCTGCAGTGCTGCATGTGTTCTGGTTGTCCTGCAATATTCTCCTTTTTGACAAATTCTTCAAATTCTTTTCTTTTCTTTTCACAAAGGATTTCTGGTGTTGCTCCAAATTGCCTCCACCAATAGTAAAACCATCAGGGAAACTTGCAAATTTCAGTGCAGTCATACTTGATAAACCAAGTATGGCTGCCTTCTCTTAGAAACATGAAATTATTCCATGCATCCAAATAATCAATGAAATTTTAAGATGGAGGTCTACAAGGTACTTCAAATTGTATCGAAGAATGAATAGAAAAGGAATTCCAATTTTCCAAATTTAAAAGTTTAAGAATTCTGATACGAGAAAAGGAAATGCCTTTGGATTTGGTTTTGGTGCTCAATTTCAACTAATCCTAAGTGTATAATATGTGCTCGTAAAAGTTTCTATCTTTCATTGGGTCACTATTGAAAATATAGCTACCCTTCAAATAGGCGTTTGGGATGAGGTTGTTGACGAGTTCTCTTTCAGATAGATGCAGAAAGTTTCTTTCTATTGGTAAAATGGGGATGAGAGAGATAGGAATATTTTCATGCTGCTTTGGAGATGAGGTGGGTTGTTCTGATGGTTTCTTTCCAAGGTTCACAGTTACTGCTTCCTTATAAGTTTTTGGTATGGGGAATGCATAATGGCTAGAGTCCATTTTTACTGTTTGTGTCTTGGTTTCCTTTTCGATTTTGCTAGTGCAGGGTTGGACAATTTCAGATGGAGAGATAAGTTTACTAGTTGAAGAAGGAAGTGGAGGAAAGGATCCTAATACGGAAAATCTACTTTGTGGAGAGGGAGTAGGAGTACTGCTAAACTGCATGTTGGGTTTGATTTGGCTCAAGATGAGAGGTGAAGGTCTCATGCTTTCCCTGCAAGAATTCTCTTGTCAAAAAATCAGATAGAAAATTATTTTCTACACTAATAAATTCTATGTCAAAATCAAAAGCAGATCAGATAGCTTGCCATCTAGCAAATATTTGTTTTGAAACCAAATTTTGTACATCTTTTATTATAACTTCTTTTGCAGACTTACAGTCTGTTCTTATCATAAATTTTTTGTTCATCAGGTCATCCTAAAATATTGTAACACTTAAAACAATAGATAAAATTTCTTTTTTGATAGTACTATAATTCTTTTGGCTGTTGTTCCGCAATCTTGATTGATATCGAATAATTTGTTCAAAAGGAGAGTCAGATTTATTCTGTCTGTGAATACCTCCAAAGCCAATTTCAGAGGCGTCTGTTTCAACTATCATGAATGCTTGTGGATCTGGAATACTGAGACAAGGAAGGTTTTTGACAAGTTGTTTCAAATGTTGAACAGTTTGGGTTCCGAACCCCAAGTGATCGGATTCTTTTTCAAGCGATCATAGAGACGTTTGCAAATAAATTTCAAGTTGGGAATGAAATTTGCCACATAATTTAAACATCCTAAAAATCTCTGCAATTGAGTCTTGTCTCTAATTTCATCTGGAATTTTTTCTGCAAATTCAATAGACCTAGTAATAGGCTTATATAGCCCCTTGTCCAAATCATGGCCTAAGAATCTAATCTTAATCTGAAACAATTTCAATTTACTGGCACTTACCACCCGCCCATTTTTCTTAACGATGTCTAGAAAAATATTCAAAAGCTTAAAGTTTGTTCTAATGACTCACTAAACACTAATACATCATCAATGTATACAATTGTAAAATGAGTAAAAGGGTTGAATATATCATTCATAACCTTTTGA
>JAOXNR010025818.1:0-24386 GCA_028571225.1 Parsonsia alboflavescens | reverse complement strand
AAGTGCTTTGGGGGTTGTTGGGAACAAAATTGTGTTTTTCCACTACATGTCACCCTCAAATGGATGGCCAAACGGAAGTAGTGAATAGAACTCCAGGAACATTGCTTAGAACAATAATAAAACATAACTTAAAATCTTGGGAAGAATGTTTACCTTTCATTAAATTTGCTTATAATAGATGTGTGCATTCTTCTACTCACTACTATCCCTTTGAAAGGAGGTGGATGAACTTTTTTTGTGAAAGGAGGTTCAGGCAGAAAAGAAAGTATCTTTGGTGGTGATGAGGTTCAAGGACAGGGCTGCCACGTGGTGGCAATCTTTCCGATATCAGAGATACCTAGATGGGCATCCAGTTTTGGATGATTGGGGGGAATTCAAGAGAGAGATGCACAAGGAGTTTCTGCCCTTCAATTACCGACAGTCTATGTTCCAGAATCTTCAGAGTTTGATGTAGGGTTCTCGGAGCATGGAAGAATACACGCTTGAGTTTTACCAAATGGTGGCGAGAAAACAATTGCGAGAAAACAATTGCGCGAAACTGAAGAACAACTCTGGGCATGATATCTCCATGGGCTCTGACCTGTTATTCAGGATGCTTTACAGGTCCATACCTTTACCACTATCACGGAGGCGCAGACAAAGGCACAAGTCGTGGAGAAGAGGAAAACCTGGGCAGAAGTGTTGGATTTGGAAGAGGTTTTCCTCCTCCCCGTGTGGCTCCAGCAAGTAGCTCTTCATCAACACTTCATCAACCAAAGGTCAGGTGCACCAAATAAAACTATTACAAATAATAGAGCTAATGTGAAGTGCCACAGATGTCAGCAAGTAGGCCACTATGCGAATGAATGTCCGAGGCTAAGGTCGCAATTACTGATTCAGGAGGGTGCCGAAGAAGAATCTGAAGAGTATGGTGGTGATAAAGCGTATGAAGAGGAGGATACGTGTTATGTCGCACCGGAAGATATCCGGGGAGATAGTTTGGTTTTGAGGAGGATTTGTTTAGCACCCAAAGCCGATTAAGATTGGAAGCGGAGAAACATCTTCACAACCCGGTGCACAATTTAAGGGAAGGTTTGCCGTGTGATTATTGATACAGGGAGTTGTGAGAATGTAATCTCACAAACGGTAGTGCAGAAGCTTCAGTTGAAGACGGAACCTCATCCAATGCCTTACCGGTTGGGGCTGTTACATAATGATACCGAGGTCATGGTTTCAGAGAGATGCAGGGTGGAATTCTCGTTTGGACCATCATATTCTAGCACCATCTACTGTGATGTCGTCTCGATGGATGCCTCTCATTTGCTACTCAGCAGGCCACGGCAATACGACAATCATGTGACCTATGATGGGCACACACACTATTATACTATCAATCGAGGGCCAAAGAAAGTGGTACTTCAGCCCATGCGAGAAGGAATAGTTGATAGTAAGAAGATAATTATCTGCCTGCCACGGAAGGAGTTTGAAGAAGAGGTAACTGAATTCGAGTTTTGTTTTGCTTTAGCTGCGACTGACTTGTTGACATCGAACAGCAGTGAGGCCCAATTGGAGATTCCAGAACAAGTTCAGGAATTGTTGACTGAATTTGTAGACCTGTTGCCGAATGAGTTACCGGTTGGATTGCCTCCATTGAGAGATATCCAGCACCAGATAGATCTAATGCCTGGTTCTATCCTTCCGGACAAAGCGCATTACCGAATGTCCTCACAGCAACATCAGGAGTTGAAGCGACAAGTGACGGAGTTACTTGAGAGAGGGTTTATCCGGGAGAGCATCAGTCCCTGTGCAGTGCCTGCTTTGTTGGTACCGAAGAAGGATGGCACATGGAGAAAGTGCGTGGACAGCCGCGCCATCAATCATATTATGATTAAGTATCGGTTTTCGATTCCACTTTTCAACCACATGTTGGACCAGCTCAGTGGGGCAGCTATCTTTTCGAAGATAGACTTGATAAGTGCCTACCATCAACTCCGAATCAAACCTGGAGATGAGTGGAAGACGGCTTTCAAGATGAAGGATGGGCTTTTCGAGTGGCTGGTCATGCCTTTCGGACTCTTGAATGCGCCCAGCATATTCATGAGGGTCATGAATTAGGTACTCCATCCTTTTCTCAATGATTTTGTGGTAGTTTACTTTGAAGACATACTTGTGTATAGGCGGGCAAGAGAAGAACATCTGCAGCACCTACGGCTAGTCTTAGCTACCTTACAAGGTCACAGTTTGTTTGCCAATCTGAAGAAATGCAATTGGATGGTCGACAAGATTGTATTTTTGGGGTATGTGGTTTCAGCAAATGGGATTCAGCCGGATAATGATAAGATTCAGACAATACGTGATTGGCCAGTACCAAAGAGTGCAACAGAGGTTTGGTATTTTCATGGATAAGCAAGTTTCTATCAACGGTTTATTAGGGATTTCAGTGTGTTGATGGCACCCTTGACTGTTCTTTACAATGCCAAGGTGTTTTAATGGATAGAGGCGGCTCAAGAGGCATTTGATGTGATAAACAAAAAACTGACGAGTGCCCTAGTACTTGCCCTACCAATTTTCGATAAGGTATTCGATGCGGATTGTGATGCTTCGAAAGTGGGAATAGGAGTAGTTCTAAGCTAGGAGGGACTACCAGTAGCCTATTTCGGAGAAAAACTTGGAGGGCTGAAGTTGAAGTACTCAACTTATGATGTCGAGTTCTATGCCATAGTCCGAGCTCTTCAACATTGGCGGCATTATTTGATACGGCTGGAGTTTGTGTTGTATTCAGACCACCAGGCTTTGAAGTTTCTTCAGGGGCAGCATCGACTTAGTGATAGGCATGCCAAGTGGGTGTCAGTGCTTCAGGAGTTCACATTCACCTTGAAACATAAGTCAGGCATCGCGAATAAGGTGGCTGACGATTTGAGTAGGCGACGATCGTTGCTTAACATGATGCGGGTTACCACCTTGGGTTTTGAGGGATTGAAAGAACTACTACGGGATGATGTAGATTTTGGTCCTATTGTGAAGGTCATAGAGTAGCAGGAATGATTTGATTATGTGCTTCATGATGGCTATCTTTTCCAAGGTAACTGTTTATGTATTCCTGACACATCATTGAGATAGTTGATCATTTAGGAATTGCACTTGCAAGGGCATTTCGGCAAGGACAAGACAACTAGCTTGATCGAGGAGAAATTTTATTGGCCGGGAATAGATAAGTGTGCCTAAGATTTCGTTAAGCGATGCCCGAGTCTGTCAAGTGCCAAAAGGAGAGGGCACTAATTAGGGTCTTTATACAACTTTACCCATTCTGGAAGAGCCATGGACGGATGTATCAATAGATTTCGTATTGGGTTTACTGCGAACGCAGAAGTGGTTTGACAGCATCATGGTCGTGGCGGATAGGTTTAGCAAGATGGCTATCTTCATTGCTTGCAAGAATTCCATGGATACGAGCAAATTGCCGACTTGTACTTTGGAGATATGGTGCGGATATTTGGGTTGCCAAGGAGTATCCTGTCTGATCAGGATACGAAATTCATGAGCCACTTTTGGCAAGAGCTTTGGAAGCGCATGGAGCCTACTCTGAAGTTTAGCAGTCCATATCATCCACAGACGGATGGCCAGACGGAAGTTTTGAATCGCACCTTAGGCAACATGTTGGGGGCGCAGGTCAACTCTTTTGGGACATGGGATTCTATGCTTGCAAAGATTGAATTCGAGTTTAACTGCTCAGTGAATAGGTCCACCAAATTTTCTCCTTTTCCGAATGTTTCGAGGCGAAATCTGAGGGGTCCTCTTGACCTTGCTATTCCTGATCATGGTTTGGCTCCAAGGAAGGTGGAGGATCATTTGGTTGATCTACAGTCCATTAATGCCACTGTCAAAGCAAACTTGGATGAAGCTTATGCTCAGTACAAGTTGCACCCGGATTAGACTAGGCAAGATGTCCAGTTTGAGGTAGGTGATCTGGTTTGGGTCTCTCTGTCCACAGAACAATATCCTGTTGGTGAGTATCATAAGCTTAAGGACTGGAAGCTTGGCCCATGCCAAATCTTGGAGAAACTTGGTGTCAATGCTTACCGAGTTGAATTACTAGATGAGTTCAGCATCTCCAATGTTTTTAATGTCCAGCATCTCACTTTTTTTCATTTTGATAATCCGAGTTTGACGACAAGCTCCATTCAGGAGAGGGAGCCTGACATAGAGCTGGTTGTTGATCAAGGTGGTTCAGATGCGGGGTAGGTGTTGGTTCAGCAAGTTTCAGTTCCACAATCAACTCCACGACATTCAAAACGTTTGAAGAAGAGGACATGAGCTATTTGAAACACCGAATTGATGTCGTTCATGATTCCCGAGGGGACTAAAATGAGCTCAGATTAGACTCAAATCTAACTGGCTGACCCAAAACTGCCCAACGAACCAAAGTCACTACTATGTTATGTTGCAAGGCATCTTTTGGCCATCCGGAGTCGTTTGGATGGAGTTTTGGGTAATTTTCTAATTTCAGTGTCATTGTCGTAATTTTATAGTTTTAAGAGACAATTTCGTAATTTATTGTTTTCTAGGGGTATTTTTGCAATTTCTTTACTTCTTGTTTCCAATAGGGTTAAGGCTTGCTTTTGCGTTAAGAATTGTTTATGCTGATTGTTTTCGATAGTTTTTTGATGAATTAATGTTGCCACTTTTTCGACTTTACGATTTTTGACTACTTCAAGAATTCATTTTTAGCTTGATTTTAATTTTCGTCTTCTAACTACTTGCGTTGAAGTTTGATTAGAAGGAAAATTGAATTTTGTTCTTTTTCGTTTCTTGTTTTGCAAGTTTCTGAACAAGAACAAATCTTCAGATTCTTTCTTCCGACTATGTCAGTAGGTCTCCAGGCAAAGACTTTCAAGTATTCCTGAAGGGAGTCAACGAGATTTAATTTATCTTCGAAGGCAAGAGTTCACCTACCTTTATCCCTTTTTTAGGGAATTTCGAGCTTCGAAAAGCTTTTCTCCTGTATCGGCAGCCTAGATTCTGAACTCATCATTACCCTTGGGAAGGTCTTTAAAACCTTCCAGCTTGGGCATTCCAAGGCCTCTATGTTACCTTCAGCGAGGTAACATTTTGCGACTGACCTAGACCCTCATGAAATAGCTCAGCAAGGAGATTTTCACTTTCAGGTTCATGAACCCTCTTTTTCCAAGAATCGCATAGTAAGTTCCAAGTGCATCAACAACTAACTAGTCCATGACCTCTGTGACCCCCCTGCCATTGACATGGACTACAGTTGGAACCCACAGAATTCCCCCCGCATAGGTCATGCTACCAGTAAAGCAGGTCAAGACAATGTTTGACCTTATCAGTGTGCTTTTATCTATCCCCATTGCATCAAATGCCATTTCGTATGAGACATTCACTGCACTTGTTGTGTGAACCAGTATCTTGCATACCAACGAGTCTCCAATCTTGAATGACACCATTAGGGGTTGCGAATCTTGTCATTGAGCTTGCTTTGACAGCTTTTCAATGGAGTTTATCTCTCCGACTGGAGGTCACTGGTTATGTGAACCTAACCCTGAACATGGCACATGAGTACTTCTCTTCTCCCCTAGACGCCCTCCCCGGCTAAGCGGGTACTTCTTCGTTTCCTCTAACTCGCCACTCAAGGGATGGTACTAGCTCTCAATACTATGGCTGTTATACTTCTTCATGGCTGGACATGGCTGTGAATATGAATTGGACTGGTGACAAATGTTGCAAAAATTTAAATCCTCTAGAGGGCTGGCCGAGATAGAGGTGGCCGAGATCGCGGTGGCCGAATTATTGCTGACGACTATGACCGAATTGTTGATGCAAATCAAGACTCCATTTTTGAAGATGAGGAACCTGGATCTTTCCTTGAAGGAGAAGTCTTTTCCTCGTAAAAATTTTTGTGCCCAATGATAGCAGTGATAAGCTTCTGAAAGTGGAACTTCCCAGTGTCCTGGGTATCCATCACAAACAATGTCTTCTTCAGGTTGGCTGTCTTGTTCAAAGATATTTGCATAGTTGAAACTTGGTGGTTCTTCTCGAGAAGCATTCTTGGACTTTAGGTAAACAAAGAGCTCATCTCCAGCTAGCTGCTTGGACGACTGAGTCAAATGTAGTTCTAATAAAATCCATTTGCTGATCTGTGGGTAAGGCCTTGGCTTGAAATAAGTCTTCTTAAAATCTATATGCTTTGTCATAACATAATCCAAGTGTACAATGTACACCGATGTGCTTGTCCTGGATTACCATGAAGCTCTTGACAACAATCTTCGTACCAATCCTGAGCAGACTGAAAGAGTGTGAGATAGTGCCACAATAATGTATTAGCAAACTGATTAGGATTGGCAAAGAAGATCTTGAACTGATGTAATTCGATTTCTATGGAATAATAGCAAAGAATTGCTAAAGTCCATAGATACCGGATTTTATCTTCTGACATAAGACCTACATGAGAAAAATGCATGATGTTGCTGAAGGGTTGATCTGGGTAGAAGGATACATCATGGAATCGATTTTGTTCTCGACAAGTTAAGGCTTGGTGTCTAAACATGGTTTTTCTGGCATATTCTTTGACTTGGTCAATTGTGTCCCAATGGGCTAGTTCGGGTGGGTAAAATTCTTGAATAGTGAAGATGATAGATATTGGTTTGGGTAGTCTTCCGAAGAATATGGTAGGCAAAGGTTTCTTTTTTGGTCTGGATAGCAAGTCGGTTAGGATATTGGACTCTCCATTGATATGTTCAAGTTGGAACTGGTATTTGGAGAACCAATCTTTCAGGCGAAGGAGTTGGGGTTCAGGAATGACTTTATTTTTTGAATTCCATGATCTTCGAGAATGAGGAGTTATCCATCTGCACTATAAACTCATAACTGATCAGATGAAATTCAAAATTTTTTGATACCATATTTGAGTGCCAAAATCTCCCAGATGGTGGTGTGATAGTGCTTTTCTGCATCTTTGAATTGGCTGCTGGCATGGCCACAATAATGTTTCTGGCCATTGAGTTCTTCAATGAGGATTGCTCCCCAAAACTCATCACTTGCATCTATTTGTAAGATCGTGTGACCTGTGGATGGAATATAAAGTGGAAGAGGATTCTGACACATCTGTTTGATGGCTTGGATGGCTAGGGTTTGTTCATGACTTCAGGGAGATGGTTTCTTTTTCTGGAGTTTGGATAATTGGTTGGTGTATTTGGTGTAGTTTGGAAGGTGATGCCATTTGGGCTAAAGCTAGCTCTTTCAATTTTTCAAAAAGCAATGATAAAAATTTTTTAGCCCATTCTTCATAGTGCTTTAATTTACATTGATGATATCCTTCCCTTTTCCAAGGACGATGAAGCCCATTTGCCAGTGTTAGAACCGTTCTTTGACATCGTCAAAACTCAGGGTATCATGATGTCATAACTTGTAAGTAGCCCTCCTTGACCAGCCCCTCAATTTCTCACTTGAGGTCGAAGAAATCCTCTGTGAGGTGGCCGTGATCCTTGTGGCAATGGCAGAACTTCACCGTGTCTCTCTTGGCCAGAGGTGTTTTGAGAGGTCTAGGTGGTTTTAACTGGCCCTTCCTTTGCATCACTACTAGTATCTCTGCTCGCAAGGTTGTCAATGGGTGGTTACTAGGTCTAGGATTGTCTTCCTTTTCTTATCTGAAGACCTCCTTTTGAATGAGGGTCCTTCTTGCATTGCAATGACTATGGGCTTTTTGGTCACCCCTTATTCTTTTCTCAGTGAATGAGGCAAATCCAGGAATCTGCTTCTAGAAGGCTATTTCTTGAGCCTGTATCAACTTCTCGAGGGGTGTTTGCAACTCCTTCATGGTCTTTACTGGCTCTTCTGCCAACCTAAGCGCTACATACCATCCTTGGAGTCCTTCCTTGAAGG
The DNA here is from genome assembly GCA_028571225.1 of Parsonsia alboflavescens. NCBI lineage: Eukaryota > Viridiplantae > Streptophyta > Magnoliopsida > Gentianales > Apocynaceae > Parsonsia > Parsonsia alboflavescens. Next base: position 16,508 of record JAOXNR010025818.1, on the reverse strand, counting down.
TAGTGATGTAGATTGCATTGTGCTACATTTCTAGTGCCTCATCATTAAAAAGACTGTAGTACCATCTTGTGCTCCCACCAAATTTCTATTTGATATTAAATAGATAGTTGATGACTTTTTTCATATCTTTCCCTGCTCCGATAGTTCTTTAGGAATAGCTCCTTCAATTGTGTCTAGCTCGAGATACTTGCCCTTGGAATTCCTATGAATAAAGACTGTGCGTTCTTGATCAACTTGGACTAGAAAGCTTAGCATTTGACATGATCAGGGAACTCTAACATTTCCATGTAGGAGACGTATTCTTCTATGTGTCATAGTGGTTCCCCTGTGCCATTGTATTTTGCCTCCATTTGCGGTGCCTTGAATCTTGGTGGCATTCGAGCAATCCTGATGTAGTGGACGAAGCGTGAAGGCTCCGACAAGTCCACACTACTCTATGTCTCCTGGATTCCATTTCTCTCTTGATTTGTTGGGGAGTCATTCTCCTCAATGGATTTGGGGCTACTCCTCGAGCGTCACTACTTGCCTTTCAATCAGGCTATGTCGAGGGGGTATCCTTTCTCCAAGAGGAGTCCTCAGCGTGCTCCCCTGCTCATTAGGACTAGCTTCTTTTTGTTAACCTCATGAAATGGAAGCTCGGTTGAGTTCGTATCGGTCATGACCCCTTCCAGTACTTAGGGTTTCTCTCAGATTGACCATAGGTGGGACCCTTTCGCCCTGTGATCTCTCCCGTGCCCTACTTGTTTCTAGACCTTCCCTGTTGTGTCAAAGGTCATCTCTTGTTTCTGAAGGCAAAGGTTGGTTGGGCTGTGCCCAACCCCCTTGATCTTGGGGTAGTTATGCTTCTCTTTGAGATGGAACGGGGATGCGTCCTGTTGATGTGTAATCTCTTCTATGCAACAATTGTTATTGTCGTCAATTGGGACTAGGTCTTCCGGTACTGATTCTCTAGTGCGCAATTGTGTTCTTGGTGGCTAAAAGCTTGTTGGTTGCAATCGGGTCATCATGATCTTTGTTTCGTTTTCATGTATAGGAAGAAAGCTAGGATTTAGAATGTTTCTTCTCACAGCTAGTGCCAGAAGTGATGGAGCTCGAAAACGATCTCCGGGTCACCCCGAATAGTGACGACGCCTGGAATCGCAAAATAAAATGAGAAGATTAGATCATCAGAGTTGGCTATTGCCCTGGGATCGCTCCGATGCCTAAGTCAGTATTGAGCGAGTAATCTTTGAGAAAAATAACTCAAGATATTCTGTGTTGTCTCTTAGATGTTCGTGAACGGTCTATGCTTCAATAATATATATCGAATAATAAGCTACCTTGTTGGTCATGGCTGTTCAATTACGTGGAAGTAATCACTTAGCATAATTTTGAGATCATATTGTATCTCGCCAATTGCTCTTGGAATCATGGAGTTTCCCTAAATTGGGAGACCTTGCCATGCATGTCTCTGGTCAAGAGCTACAAGCTCGCTAAAGACCTTTAAACCAACTTCGTGACCTGTCAGTGGATGCCGAAGGTCTTGACTATCTCTTCTGGAAGGTCACGACATGTGATTATAGGTTCATTAAGTATCTTAGGAGTCGTAGACATTTAATCATGGCACAGAACATATATGAGATGGATTAGAGCTTACCACGAAGAAGGCCGTAGTCCAATGAGACCTCTCCTAAGCTCATTTTAAGGTCGATGACCGGGTAGGTATGTAGGTAGAGGTCGCTATCCATCTTTCCTCTTGACTTGTGAGTCGGACTTTTAGGTATTCGGGTTGGGGCTTGAGTCCAGTTGAGACGGTTTGTCCAAATCGTACACGTTTCTCCCATCATTGTTAAATTATTACCACTTTTAATATCGATATCTTTGCTATTAGCTGAAAAGAAAATTTATTCAGATTAAAAAGAACAAAATACATATAAGTAAAATATATAAATAAAAGAAAATTTTATATCTCAATATATTTATTACTATGGGTTAATATTAAGGTTTATACTTAATGGGCTTATATTGTTGCTGCGTATTATGGGCTTACAATGCTAAAATCAAATTTTATTAATAAAAGGGGAGGGGGAGAGAACCCTGAAAAGTCGTTCTCATTAAATCTATTTTTTCTTGTCTTTTTCATTCTCTCAACCGCCTCCTCTTTGCCTACCTCTCCTGACTTCTTCATCTGTCACTTCTCTTCTTGTTCGTCATGAATCAAAACATTATGAGAAAATCTTTAAGCAAAAGGAACCTTCCTTCTTTCCTCTTCTTCTATCATATCCCTCATTCCTTTTTCGAATTGGTCATATCATGGGGTATCATAGGCTTCCATCCGCAAATAATGTGTGGTTCAAGCCTATTTCAGAATTCTGAGAATTTTTTTTTCCAATTATGGAGACTCAATGTGTTGATTTCTTGATTGGATTAGGATTTTGGTAAGGAATTGTTCATTTTGTGATAAATTAGTTAAAATATTCATCATCTGATTTCAAGTTTTTAAATGATTTGAACAGAAAATTTTTTCCTTTATGGGATTCACAGTTTTACTAATCAAATCGACTAGTCCAAAACTATTTTTAAATTTTAGAACCGTTTTTTAAAAAACGTGTTAAAGGATAGGATCATATCGCAATGAGGATCGATTCACGATCTGATCAGTTTGGTTTGGTCTATAAAACGTTGATCGGAAGAGTGTATACTTTTGAGTGGATACAAATAGGGTTACAAATGAGTTAACAATGAATTTATCATGTTCTAGCTCGACTCATTTATATTTTTATGAATTCAGATTGACTTGAGCATGGACATTTAAGCTCAAGTTCAACTCATGAAATATTTAAAAGGTTCAAACTTCTTACAACTGGACAATACAAGGTATATTTTCGTATTGTGATGAATTTCTTTACCTTTGTTTGAATAATTATCCTCTGCCCTCTAGATAGTGTAAATGTCAGTGTCCTCATCCTCAAAAGTGCAATTTATGGCGTAGGCTCCAATTTCAAATATCTCCACTTGAAAGATTTGAAAAATATGTTTAGTAAAAATTTCCACAATTTGTTTTTCCATTTCAAAAGATGTTTTTAGTTTCAGTTTTCATCTACATCAACATGATTCATAACCAATCCCCTGTGCCTCTAGTGTTTACAATCTCTATTAAATTGAGTGAATATATCTCTTGAAAAATGCAAAAGCACTCCCAGCTCGTTGACTACTACTCATTAAAGCACTAAAGAACTTGTTCACATAAGTAGGAACCCATTTGTGCCGAATGTCATATAAGTCAGCCAACCATTCAGTACTTCCAAAACCAGTTTGCTTCATCAATTCACAACACCATGCTTCAAACTTTGATGCATTCTCACTACAATACCTATGAACTATTGAGGGGGAGATTTGGGTTATAGCCTTCGTTATGGCAGGATCCTAATCCGTAATGATTGTCTTAGGTGCTCCTCTTGTTGTGGCCTCTAACAGCTTGTTAAATACCCACATGAAGGATTCTGGCTTTTCATCACTGAAGAAGACAAAAGCAAAGATAATAGTATGACCATGATGATTTAATCCAATGATAGGAGCAAAAGCCATGCTGTACTTGTTTGTATTATTTGTTGTATCAAACACCACAACATCTCCAAACATATCATAAGATATCTGTTGGATATGCCCTAAGACCATATGATGATTCTACTTAGTTGGCATAACTTTGTATCATGATGCTACTTCTATGATTATATAATTTACTTTTATATCTGCATTTCATTTAATAAATTATATAATGTCCTTAGAATAGTTCATATCTATTCTTAAAATTAGAATATCAATAAAACACTGAGACTAGTATGTGTTTATTGATGACAGCTATCATGGATATGAGATATCAAATCATCACGTAGGTACACATAAAGTATCGTGAACTGGATTGACCTGCCATGAAATCGCTTCATGGATTGTTATATAAGTGTCACGAGTGATTTCATTGTCATAATTATATCTCATCTTTTGACTTGAGGTCATCAGAGATTCCTGTATGAAAGATTACATACTTTGATATCATCAAACTTCACCTTTAACTGAGTGGACAATAAAGGCATGTATTGAGTATGTCCTAATTTGTGCTACGAAATGTTGAATGATCAAGATAGGATTTGTCACTCTTACATAGCAAGAGAGCGATGTCTAGCATTCGTGGTTGAGTGAGATTATGGAATGCATGACCATGCTCGAATAAGTAGATATAAGATATTTATCTTATTCGGTTTAATCAATCTACTCGAGGCTGAGAATTGAGATATTGAACTTTACGAGTATGACAAATTCCATGACTCGTGTTCAATTATGACTTCCTGGATAAAAAGATTAAGACATGTTAATTTTTTATCACGAAAGGTTTTGTCGTGTCACCGACATTCTCGTTAATTGAATTGCAATAATTTGTTGCTAGACACCGCTTATTGTACATGACATTAAATATCATTTATGTCAAATGCTATTTTTATGATTACCTATCCGCAATATCTCGTTCGATATAAAAAATATAAATTAGCTAAAGTTTTTTAGGCTAATTCACGAATAATAATTAACCAAAATATAATTAACAGTTAATTATGTGACTGAATTGTATTTTTCCAAGTTCGTTGAACCTAGACAAATTTTTCTTTGTTACACTCTGATAGGCCTCTTGTTTTGAATTCAAATCAAAATTCGAAAACGAGATTTTTTTATCCAAAAGACTTCTTATGGGTTTTTCAGATTGAACACCTCTCTCTTTTTGTTCAGTCTTTTTCTGTCAGAGCTTTTGCAAAGAAAAAAATAGAGAGTTCAAAGAAACTGAGGAATGAAAAAACCCATATTCACGATTGAATCTAGCAGTTCAATCGTGTTTATTCCCATGGCTTTGTTTGCAAGACGTACATTGGAAGCGGACGATCGTGTGATGAAGTAGAGGTAAAGGTTGGAGATTTTTGCTACTGACTGCAAACAAGAGATTCCGACGTTCATATTTTGTCTGAGAATCGAAAAAGGTAATGTCAGTACCCTCTCTAGACTCCCTCCGATCGATGCCTAGAGGATATCTGTTTGTGGCCTTCCCTTCAATATCCTCGTAATGGGATCTACCCAAAAACAACAAACCAACATATTTTTATCATCAACTTCATAGTCATAAAAAAGGTAGTAATCTTTCACTTTCTTCTCGGAAAAAAAAATCCAACAAACTTTCAGCATCAAAAAATCTTTCCGCTTCATCAATTTGAGTTTTGAAGTTTCGAAATCTTTTGTTGTACATCTCAGATATTCAGGACCCCCAGATGCAATCTCCATAATCCGAATTTGTTGACACACATAGGTACATTTGCCTCTGAAAATTGCAAATTTAGATTTTTTTTCACAATGGACTCTTTTCTGTAAGACCTTAAAAGATGTTCATTTGAGGGAGTTGAAAGAAAGTGATTATACTCGTCAACAAATGAACTTACAATCCAATTCGGACCCTTTTGTCTCTTGACTAGTATTAATTTCGCTTTACACACAATACAAACCATAGCTCGAAGCCTTTCAAACCTTCATTGTGTATCAGCTTGCAACCTTCTTTGATAAGATTTGTTTGTCTTGCCTTAATTTGAGCATACAAACTTCTTCCATATCATTTCTTTTTCTCCTAAATTAAATTTGTTGTTACTTGATCCATGCTTTCGTGCATATGCATTATAAAAATCGAAGGCTTCCTCAATTCAAGAAAACTCTTAAGAAATCCTTGGTTTAGTCTCATTCGCTATTGGTTCAGTGACCAATTGAGATAAGGATGCCTGTTCTTCCATGTTCACAATCTACAAAGAACAAAAGACACTAAAAAACCAGTTTGGAACTTCAGTTCTACATTCATCCTTTCATGTACTTTGTGACACATACTAAATATTCATAACATGCAAAGGCATATTCATATGTATAGAGAGTAATCATTAAAAAAACAAAAGAACTGATTGCAGAGACATCTGAATTTCAATCACATAAATGAACATAAAATAGTAAGAGTACCAAGAGTGTACTCCATTCATTACCAACTCAAAATATCAGCAATAAACCAATTAACCACCTAAAGACTAGATGCAATAGGAAACATTGCAGTCTCTCAAAAACATTGCAATCAACTCCATTCAATACCAACTCAAAACAATGCATGCAATGTATTTAAACCATATATTCTCAAGAACTTCCTTTCCTTCCAGTACAATGCCAGAGTTTCCAATCAGGTCCAAGAACAAATGTTAGCAATAACAAAATATATAGAAAACGTAAAAGACCTTCATAGCAGTAATTCAAAAGTAACTACAAATCTCAGAGAACAGATGTAAAAACTGTTCATAAGCATTTAAGGATTGGAAGTTTAAGAACTTCCAAGAGGGTTGGATGACTTGCGACATTTTCCGGAAGAGGAAGAACATCCAAAAAATAGTTCTTACTTATCCTTCCACTGGAGGTTTAGAAGAAAGTGCTGGAGAATCTATCTACAGTGCCGTCACTTTGCAATCATTTTCCGGAGGTTGAATTGCCCACAAACAACCCAATCAACCACTAACGCTGTGAATGGAATATCGTTATGAACCCTACACTCAAAGCCAGCCTCCATCGATTCTGTCCACCCTAAATACTAAAACGATTCTACAATTTTGGGCTAAGTTGCAACTACTAGATTCACTTCTGCAAGTTGTCCAGTTGGTTTTGGGAATCAAGGTCTATGGCTCGTAATTGGGGGAAACTGAGTTCTCTCTTTGTATTGCGATTTGAAGTGATGCAGTGTGCAGTATGTTTATGGGGCTTCAGTGCGAAACAATGTCATTTGGATTAGATAAATTTGAAATCCGTCTTTCTATTATGGAGTGAACTTCCGCGCATTGTAAGGTGTGTGGTACCTCACACCATAGACAAACAGTATAAATAAATAAATATATATATATATATATTTATATTTATATAGGTGGTTTCAAACAACCCAGATCCATATTTTAGACAACCCATTTATTATTTTCTAAACTTCAATTCAAATGTCATGTATCTCAAATCTTCTTCGCATAAAAAAAAATTTTTTTTTAAACAATCGGGAGGAAACCTTGAATCCCAAAATCCCAATCTAATCCACAATTCTCAATCTTCAGCACCGAAAACCCATCATTACTTGTGTTAAAATCTTGCTGCTCTCTTTATCATCGATTGAGTCTCCATCTTCACCGAAATGTACAACAAGAAAAGAAACGGAGGAGAAATTCCATCGATAGTCTACTGCTTATCGCCATGCACTTGTCTAAATAAGAAACTTTATGAGATATCATTTGAAAGAAATTCAATCATAAAGAAGTTGATTTTTGAAGATTAAATTTCTTGTTATCATTTTTGTAAAACTGATGTATGAAGAGAATGAGATGATTTGAGGCTATTAAAGGAGGAGAAGTACTCAAGGAACATGAAAGTCAATCCCGAAGATTCTCAATCTGAAAGTCAATTGAAATTATTGTCACATTAATAGATATGAAAGTTGAAATTAAGCGAAAATCTTCTTCGTATGTGCCTCCTAATGCTCCAATCTAGATCTCTTTTGCAACTTTGGGAATTTTTGTAAGCTTACTGCACAAATTTGAAGCTAAGACTGGATTTATCACTTGATATCTTAAACAAAAGTTGTGCATTATGAATACAATTGTAGATAGTCTTTCAGCCAAATTGAGAAGGAAGTCTTTATAGGTCTATAGCACAACCTAGCTATTGATGTGACATATAACGACTTTAAAAATGCCTTGAACAAGAGAATAGATGATATTGATAAAAAGCCTTGATAGGCATGATATAGCTTGATGATGACTTTCAAATTGATTATGAGAGAAACATAGTCATTATTGACAATGACTTGGCATTCAAAGCATGTACAACACAGAATGGCAAAGGCTACTCTAAGTGTGATGCTTTCTTATAATATCAAAATGGGGAGAAATATATTTGTTGTGATGATTAGTACATGCCCTTATGGTTTATGATATACATATATATATATATATATATATGTGTGTGTGTGTGTGTGTGTGTGTGTGTGCATGTGTGTGTGCTATGATTCTAGGATATATGTGTTATGATATTTGTTGTGATGTTATGTGCATGCTCTTACAGTTTATGATGTATATGGGCTATGATTCTAAGTGATGGGAGAAATAGATACCATCCAGATGAACAGACCTAAACAAACCAAAGCACTAACCAGAATACCTGAAAGTCGCAATCACAAGTTAAGAGGAAAAATGGACAACGACCTCCCAGGTCACCAACCTTAAAATGAGATTAGGAGAGGTCTCACCGGACCATGACTTCTGAGCTCCGATTCATCTCTTACATCTTCCATGCCATGACTAAATGTCTATGACCTTTAACACACTCGATGGACCTATAATCACTTATCTTGACTTTCTACGAGGAATAGTAGAGACCTTCGACGTTTACAGGGAGGTCACGAAGCTGGTTTACAGGTTATTAACGAGCTTGTAGCCCTCCACTAGAGACGTGCTTAGGAAAACTCCAAAATTCCAAGAGCGATTGGCAGGATACAATCTCACAATGATTCTAATTACCTACTTTCACGTAATGGAAGAGTCACAACTAACAAGGTAACTTATTATTTGATACATAATATCAAATGACAGGCTGTTCACATATAGATTGAGATGATTTACTAAAAGATTACTCTCTTTGAATACTGACTTATGCATTGGAGTTATCCTCAGGACGACTGCCCACTTCAATGATCTAATATTAACTCTCAGGTTGCGATTGCAAATGCCTTCATTGTTTGGGGTGACCCGAAGATCTTTTTCGAGCTCTATCACTTCTGGCACGTCTGTTTGAATTAATTCTAAAGTGATGGAGATCAAGGAGCATACATGGCATGGGATAATTCATGGAAGAACTCATATGAAGATGCTTATGAAAGAAAGGAGGTTACGAACAAGAGCTTGTATTTCTAATACAAGGTTGGAAGATCAAGGATGAAGAAAGACTTTTGGAGGTTGAAGATGATATTAACAATGATTGGGAGTTCTTGTACAAAGTTCAATATTTCGAGTATAAGCATGGAACTTTGAAGATGAAAGTAGCAAGGATGGCATTGAAGCTAGACCATGAAAAACAACTTGAAGTTCATGACAAGTTGAATAACTTCGTATGTATTTCAAGCCTGAAATTGAATGAACAGTGCCAGAAATTGAAGATACACTGCTAGAAGGCTAAGAAGACACCAAATTCTAGAAATTTATGATGCTGAATTTTGCTCTGTTTGGGCTGGAACTTTCCAGCAAATGTGTTGAGACTTTACTGGACTTTACAATAATTTTTTAGGAATAATCTTGAATGGCGGATGAACCAAGGAAAGGGCTCGACTTGTGGATGATAGAAGACATCAAGGATGAGTGAACAATAAAGGAAACAAGCCTTGGGAAGCATTAGAAGTCAGGCTGGACAGTTGGCCCAAATTCTACCAGAAAATTTCAGTTTTAGTCCTTTGTTTTTATAGCTTTGTTATCTTGGCTTTAGATGTACTTTTCCACTTATTGTTAGTTGCTTTCTTCATGTTTTAAGCTAGCTTAAAGTGGCTAATTAAGTCCTTAATCCTAATTGTGGCTGAGCCTATAAGTAGTCCCTCATTTGTATTGCATTAAAACGATTAACTCTACAAACACTTCAGAAATTTGAATGAATTTTGTATGGATTCATGGCTACCAAAACCGTGAGTGCGGGTTAGAGCTCTTCTAGTGTTCTTAGTTAAACTTCAGGGATCTTAATGCTTGGCTAGTGTAATTGAGTTGAGTTGATGGGACTCAATCCATTAGATCATATTGGAAGACAATTAGTCAATGGTTCTAGCTTGAATCTCTTACATGAAGTCTCGGGGAATCATGCATTGAAGAGGTCGAAAGTTTGGAATTGATGAATGATGAATTGCTTCTAAATTTGAGATCACATCAACTTTTGGTATCAGAGCCCTCGGTTTATTCATCAAGAGGTTCGCCTATCCTTTATTTGCTTTCTTGTTTAAGTGTTAAGATCATTTTGTTTCTTGGAAATTAATGTGATTTTTTGTGTTTTGGGTTTGTTCCGTACATTAATCCTAGTTTTCTTCTGGTGATCTATTGTGGAATTGTGTCCTAGATCTGAAAATCAAGGCCAATTCAATTTGCTTATGAATCTACTTCTTCCCATTCTTAGCAAAATCAAAAAGAGTGCAAAAAAAAGAAAAAAGAAAAGAAAAGAGAGATCAATGATCTCCAAAGTTGAAAACCAGAAAATTTCGATTGAGATTGAATGCAAATTGTGACGTTGAATTCCATTGTTATGATGTTTAACTTGTTGGGAAGAGTTTGAGATATGATATACTACATTCAATTGTGAATTTTCCAAGTTGAATTGTGAAAATCTGGACATTGACCAAATTGAAATTCCAGAGAGTTAGATCACAAGTTCTTTGTCCTCAAGGTGTTTGTTAGATTGCCTTTCATTTGTTTCTTGTTAGATTCTAAGTGTTTGATCATTTACTTTATGTTCATTGACATTTTCTTTGAAACTCTTATCTTTATGAATCTTATACGTTTAAAGATATAAAAGACTTGTTTTGAGTTGCTGATGCCTAAGTTGACTGCCTTGTTAAGACATTGTCTACTCTTGAAGTTGCATTAAGAACTTAAAAGAAGAGCTACGAGAGGAAAAAGGCTAAGGGGTGAGCACATTAGAGTGAAGAAAAAGCCCAATCTATTGTTACATACACGAGTGGTGTGAGGTTATACACATGTTCTGTTTGATATTTGAATTGCATCTACCATTATGTCAAAAGAAGTTGCAAGTGCGTCAATTGCTTTTAACATGAGAGAGGACAATGCTACAACGTCTTCTATGACTGAAGCCTTACAAAGAATATCATTTTAGCTGGGGTCAATTAGAAAGGACATGGGATCCATGAGACAAGATCTTGGTACAAGGATCAATAGAGTTGAAGAGAGGGTGAACACATTTGACACATCACCAGCCCCTCATAGAGTTGGCCGAAATCAATTTCAATAAGGTGATAGGGGCAGGAGAGGTAATGTGCAAAAGGTACAACCATGAGGAAGAGTTTTCCAACAACAATTTGATGAGGAAGAAGAAGAACAGGAATCGCGACATGAGAATGATTACCAAGAGCCAAGGAGAAAAGATACAAACATGGGAAACATTAAGCTAACCATTCCACCATTCAAAGGAGGACATGATCTGGAAGCATACCTGATTTGAGAGAGCAAAGTTAAGCATGTATTTGATTGCTATGACTATTCGAAAGCTAAGAAAGTGAAACTAGCAATTGTAGAATTTTCAGATTTTGCACTTACTTGGTGGGAACAATTGATGATCACCAAGAGGAGGGCTAGAGAACTGGCAATTGCAACTTGGAATGAGCTGAAAACAATCATGAGAAAGAGATTTGTTCCAGCTTATTATCATAGAGAGCTTTACCAAAAGCTTCAAACTCTTACTGAAGGCTGCAAGAGTGTAAAAGAGTATCATGGGGCGCTTGAAAGAGCAATGAGAAAAGTCAATGAAGAAGAGAGTGAAGAGGCTAAAATGATTAGATTCTTCAATGGCTTGAATAGGGAGTTTGGTGAAATGGTTAAGAAATACAAATATTCATGTCTTGAGGAGATGGTATATCACGCCAGGCGATTTGAAAAACACTTGATGAGAAAGAAATCCTCCTATGAACAATCTAATGGGAGTTTAGGCCATGAAACTCCTTCACCAACCCTAGTGCAAGGTGCTTCGCCAAAAGTAGGGGTGTTGAGTCCCAAGGAGCAAGAAGTAGAAGCTATCCATGGTGATTTATGTCTTCAAGTAATAGTTGGAAATGAGCAAGTCCAAGACCCCTATGAAGTGAAAAAAGAAGTTGCCATTGTGAAAAATAGAGAGAAAAAGGACAAAAGTGAATAGAAAAGCTAGAGCTTGAGATTGAAAAGGATTTTGAGAGAGAACTTGAGATGATAAATGACATTGTGATTGAAAAAGAATTGAGTGTAGAAAGTGGAGAATCTCGTGGGGAAGACAAAGAAAATGAGAGTGATTTGATCTTCAAGATGAACAAGGATATTTCAATACCCATTCCCAACATTGACCATTCATTTACTAGTGTTCTTGTGCCAAAATTTCAGGTTTTTGAAGGCCTAAACAAGTTGAAAGAAGACAAGGACAAGAAGATGATAAGTGCCATGTTAAAGTGGTACACTCTTATATCTACCCTTGGTGATAGAATTTTGAAACTTAAGCATGAAAACATGAATTCTATGGCTAAGTATGATTGTGGAATTGCTTGTGATGTTCATGAGCAAGTTGCTATTTGTGAATTTCTTGGGCATGATGATTCCTTGGTTAGAGAAACATGTCTTCTACTTCTATGATTCTTTTGACAGCTTTTACGGATTTTGAAGTTGTTCAGTAATCATGTGTGCAGAAATTTGATTGTAGAATTAAGAATGAAGCATGAGGAAGAAATTTGAATGTCTCTAAGAGCTTCCTGAATGATATGCTCGATCTTAAGCTTGTTAGGGAATTAATATTTCCAAACAAGTTATACTTAATCAATTCATCAAGCATATTAATTCTTTGATTAAAGATAAGACTTTGTTTATACCTAAGGAAGGTATTTTGCATGTTCTTGAGTATTATGAGCATGATGAACTCTTTGGGGTGTTAAATCGTAAGAGTCATGAAATTGCCTTTTAGAGTACCAATGGAAGTCCTAAGCCCATGGATATCTATTTCAGAAAGCATGTTGTAGGACTATATTTCTTGAATTCTTGTGATAAGGTATATAAATATGTTGAAGAGAAATTGATCTTTAGTGAAGGTGATGAACTTCATATTGATAAAATCTAGGTGCTATATATGTGTTTAGTCTCTAATTGGCATATTAGGTGGAACTACTTGAAGATTTGGACTATGTTTTGTATCATGAATAGATATATGAAGAGATTTGGAAAATCTTTGACATATCCCTTGTTTTTAGATAAGCATAATGATGTCCATCTTGATAATTTGATGAGATTTAGCATATGTGAAGAGTATCTTCTTATTCCTTTTATACATATGTTTAATGCTTTTGATGAAATTACATGTTCGTGCTATGTTAAGGGATTATATACTAAATTTATTGTGCTTGAATGCAAGACTTAGAAAACCTATATTTCATGATTTATGGAGTCATAAACCAATAAGAATTATGTCATGTGCTTTAAATGATAGGACTTTATTTATTTGTTGTTCTAAGAGGCTTGTATTGTTTGTCTATGATGCTTCTTCTAATGAGCTTAATGAAGGTGAGGAGGAATACATATCTATCAAAGAAAGGCCACCACCTTTAAAGAATTGTATGGTAAGATTTTGTCAAGTTCTAACTTCCATGAAGGAGAACTTCGAGTTAATTGGTAAGTATTCTTTTGATTCTTCAATCCATGTTAGGAATCATTCTCTTTTCGATGTAGATGAAGCCAATTTGAGAACAAATCCTTTCATGGTGAGGGGGAATGATGGAGATCAAGGAGCGTACATGCCATGGGATAATTCAAGGAAAATCACATATGAAGATGCTTATGAAAGAAAGGATGTTAGGTACAACAGCTTGTATTTCTAATACGAGGTTGGAAGATCAAGAATGAAGAAAGTCTTGTTGGAGGTTGACGATGATAATAACAATGATTGGGAGTTCTTGTACGAAGATCAATATTTCAAGTATAATCATGGAACTTTGAAGATGAAAGTAGCAAGAATGGTATTGAAGCTAGACCATGAAAAACAACTTGAAGTTCATGACAAGATTGAAGAAGTTATGCTTGAAGATGATTGGCAAGTTGAAGAACTTTGTAATGTATTGCAAGCATGAAATTGAATGAACAAGGCTGGAAACTGAAGATACAAAGCTGGAAGGGAAAGAAGACAACAAATTCCAGAAATGTATGATGCTGAAACTTTCTAGCAAATGTGTTGAGACTTGGTCAGACTTTACAACAATTTTTGAGGAATAATCTTCAATGGGGAATGAACCAAGGAAAGAGCTCAACTTGTGAGTGATAGAAGACATCATGGAGGAGTGAATAATGAAGGAAACAAGCCTTGGAAAGCATTGGAAGTCACGCTGGACAGTTGGTTGAAATTCTGCTAGAAAATTTCAGTTTCAGTCGTCTGTTTTTTCGGCTTTGTAATCTTGACTTTATTTTGAACATTTCCACTTATTGTTAGTTGTTTTTCTTTATGTTATAAGCTTGCTTAAAGTGGCTAATTAAATCCCTAATCCTAATTGCAGCTGAGCCTATATATAGTCCTTCATTTGTATTAGATTAAAACAATTTAGTCGACAAACACTTTTAAGAAATTTGAATGAATTCCTTATGGATTCAAGGCTACCAAAACCGAGAGTGAATTTGATTTGACGAATGATGAATTCCTACCAAATTTGAGATCACATCATAAACCCTAGCTTTCTTCCATATACACAAAACAAACAGGAACTGAGATGACTCCATAGCAACCAACTCGTGTTCAGTCACCATGTCATGGTAGACTGCCTAGTAGAACACTATTGCGCAGTGGAGAAGCAGTGCTGGTAGGGATCAAGGAGCTACCTTAATTTTGAAGAACTCAAGGAATCCAGCAAGTTTAGATATTGGAAGATTCAAGTCACTTAGCATGAAGTATGGAGTTCTACTTTTCAAGTTCAAGCTTAAATATGGAGATTCAAGACAGAAATCAAAGAATGAATTAAAGAATTACAAGATGAAGAAGTTAGTTCGTGCCTTTAAAGTCTTGTACTTCATGCATAAGAATGATGCCTTGAAGATGAAAGTAGCAATGTTGGCAATGATGCAAATTGAGGAACATCAACTTGAAGACGATGCCATGTACCATGAAGTTAAACTTGTAGCTAAAGACCAAATTGGAGAGACATTAGGGAAGATGGAGGGCTTAGAAATGTGCCTAAAAGACCTTAGTTCAAGTCTCAAAAGAGTACAAATTGAAGGCAAGACAAAGCATGAAACAAAGGGTGAAAGAAGAAGAAGCAAGGCTGGAAAATTAAGCATATGGAGCTAGCTACCACCTACAGAGCAAAACACACCTGAACACACAGTCGGCCTTCATTCTAGTGCTGCATCTGGTGCTCAAGCTGGCACCAGATCATCCCCGGCCAAGGCAATTTCTGCACACCAATATGATGTATTCCCGAACTGTAACAGCTTTCCATCACTTGTTTTCTTTCATTGACCTCTTGTATGACTTATTTATTGCTTTTATTAGATTTTCTCACTACTCGTACTACATATACCCCCTTATATATAATAGGAGAACTTAACTCTTGACAAACAAGTTTCATTTTGGATTTAATCCAAAACAATATCAAAACTTGATCTTTGAGAGTGTTCTTAGAATTTCCTCCTAGGGTTCTTAGTCACTTCAACTTGGGCCTTCAATTACTTGGGTGAGGTATTGAATAGTCTCCCCACATCAAGGGGATGGTTGTTGTGGAATCTTCTACAAAGGTTCTCCTAATCTCCCACACAAAGCTTTGATGAGTCCTTTTCTTTACACCTGATTAGTTTCTTATTTGGTGAAAACAAACCTTCATCCTTCAAGGAATCACATCATATTTTGGTATCAGCACCTAGGTTATCATCAAAATTTTGACTATATTATTTGCTTTCTTCGTTGTTAAGTGCTAAGATCATATTTGTTTCTTTGAAAATCTTATGGTCTTATATGTGTTTTGTAGTTTTGTTCCTTTATAACTATCCTAGTATCTTTTTGTGATCTTTTGTCTTTGTTGAGTTGTTCATCTATATCTACAGAAAGAAAAAAAAATGGATGAGTTCTTGCTCTTGAAAATTCAAAAAAAAAAAGATAAGAAAAAAGAGGAGAAGAGCACAAAATTTCTACACAAAAAGAAAGAAAGTGCCAAATTTGAATGAAATTATAAGATTTCTTGTGGATCGTATTGAAAATTGATTGGTGATTCGCACATAATTATGCTAAGTTTTATGATCTTTTTTATGTCATTATCTTATGTAACTTAGCTTAATTATGTTATTTTAGATATATTTTACTTTCCTATACTTGATTTTTGTTTGCAGGAATATTTGGTTGAAAAAGTGTCAAAATTTGACGAAATAGTTGTTCCGACGGCACTGTTACTATTCACCGGAATTACTGTTACTGTTCATACTGTTTGCCGACACTAAACCCTTTGTCTTAGTCTTAAAGGAGAGGAAGATATCCAAGAGAAACAAGGCACTACTAAAGGTAGATCTTCCGAAGATTTCCAAAGACAAAGGGCAGATTTTCTCTTCCTCCTTTCTTATGTATTTTTCGGTTTTTATCATGTCTTGTGAGTAGTCGTCCCTTGTTAACAAGAACATGAAGTAGGTTATTTTGTTATGGGATTATGAGATTTGGTTTGTTTTTCTTATAAAGATTTGATCTTTATT
>JAOXNR010025807.1:0-24390 GCA_028571225.1 Parsonsia alboflavescens | reverse complement strand
CATCAAATAATGAGGAATAATGTTCAGCAGTCCTAAGCATGTGTGAGTAATAATGTTCAGCAGTCCTAAGCATGTGTGAGTAATAATGTTCAGCAGTCCTAAGCATGTGTTCCAACAAACTCCATGGCTTGCTAATTGGAGACTTTCATAATCAACACCAAAAAAATGTTCAAGTTCTTATTGTGAATATGGCTGATTCTCATCATATCTTCTTGCTCATCAGCTCCCATGTCATACAAATCTCCTGGCTTCAAATGTACTGCCACACACCATCCTTTATCAGTTTCATCTTCAACATAGTGCACCATTTCAACTTGAGAGGCTTCAATATAAGGATCATGATCCTCATGTTCTCATGTGTGGATCAACCGGGAAAGTTAAAACAATTGAAATTTCAAGTGTCTTTCTTAAACCCGTCTCTAGTGGTGTTAGCCCAATCACATTTCAAGAGTACAATTGTGAATCAACCATAAAAATTAAGTTCAACAATGTCGGTAAATTTTCTATAATAAGGCAAGTCTACTCGCATTACATTCCTATCAGCATTAGAAGTAACACATGAGGTGTTTGAAGTAAGAAAATCTCCACTATTATGTTTTTTATGACCTTGTTCTCTTAATAAAGTCCTAAACCCAAATCCATTAATGTTATTAGCAGTGAACTTTCTTGCTTGCATCAAAGGACTGCTTGCTAGGAATTTCAAGTCCTCAGAAATAGTGTCTATTATATCTGGATTTTTGGTCTGGAGCAGAATAAAGAAAATATATTATAATCAAGATAAAGAAATTACTTACTTTGTAAAGTATGATTCTAATGTGCGTCTATTTACTCACCCGTTTTTCAAACCAAGCAGAAAACTCTTTATGAAATCTCCTCTCTACTTCCGCAGATAAAGGTCGCCAACCCCTTGAACTCCTTCTTATGTAATCTCTAAATTCACTAGTGTTACAGAACAAAACAATTAAAAGTAATATGTTAATAAATTAGCATTATTATGCATGAAATCCTTAATATATGAACAATGTGATATATTTACTCAACAAATGGCTTGTCACCTCTCTATTTAACAATATATATCTATGAACTTGTGTTCTTTCCAAAGGAGTCATCATAAATATTGAAGAACCTCCAACTGGTTTGCCACGATAAGGAAAAAATGATGATTGTAGATTTTCATTTTCATTTGTTTCATCATCTACTTGTCTAGGTCTGTCTAACCTTGTCTCAATATCATCAAAGTACCTAGAACAAAAGGTTATAGCTTCTTTTGATATGTAACTTAATGCTATAAAACCTTATGGTTGTGCCTTGTTTCCTACGAGGGACTTGCAATGCCCTAGAAGTCTGAAAAAGATATTTGAGGTAAGAAACACACTTAAATTTAATGATAACTTTAAAACACATTGACAATATAACATAACTTTATTACCTCTCTATAGGAAACATCCACCAATGGTGCACAGGTCCACCTTGTATTATGTCATTCACTAGATGAACAGTGAAATGAACCATAACTGTAAAAAATGATGGAGGAAATAACATCTCAAGCATTAAAGAACTCAAAAGTTAAACTAAGAACCCTACAAGAGTTTTTAGAAGAACACTCGAGAAAAGTTGAGTTTGATCTAAAAGGATTCTCTCAATTGATTAAAAGTTGTTTGTTCATTAAAGATGTATTTCAAATACAAATAGGGAACTAATTATAGTCCCACTAACAAGAAGCAATAATTAGAGTCTTATGTTGGTAAAATTACCTTTTTAACCCTTAACTCTAATAAAATAAATCAATTAAAAACAAGTCAAAGCGAGGGAAATGGGTCAAAGATCGCATTGGGACTGAATTGGCCAAAACAGGGACCAAAGTGGGGAATGGATGGGTGCCGGTTGTGGCGCCAATTGGTCACTCCGGTAGCCTACAATAAATTCCTACAGAAAGCTCCCTCTTGCACCGATTGATGCTGGTCCTGACCAGCGAGGTTGTGGTGATGATTGGTTCCTGTTGGTGCTAACTTTCCATCAAACACCTGTCTTTCACTTCATGTTTCATCCTCTCCTTTTGTGCTTCCATCCAATGCTTCCCTAGAGACTAAAGGGTCTTCATGGACACTTGAAACACCTTCTTCAAGTCCTTGAATCATCTAACAATTGAAGTCCTTTCTTGGTTGTTCTTTTCCATAAATGCTAGTCCCTCAAAGATAGATTGAAAGTCAACCAACTCTTCTCTTCTTCGCACATATAGGATCAAACCTTGTCTCAACTTTGCTACCCTTGCTCTTGTGATTGGTCTGGTAGGCATCTTAGGAGTTGCATCACCATCATTTAGGTCCCTAAAAAAATCTCAATAAATTATGTCGTGACTAGAGAAAAGTAGAATCGAAATAAGATAAATATCGACAATATTATTGCATATGTAGTGGAAAAAACCATTGAGGACAATAATGAGGACCTTGAACCCAGGTATATAAATGAATGTAAAATCAGAAATGATTAGCCAAAATGGAAATAGGCAATTCAAGCTGAATCGAATTCACTAAACGAAAAGTTTTTGGACCAGTGATATGAACACTTGAAGATGTGCAACCTGTGGATTATAAATGGATTTTTGTGAGAAATGAGAAAAATGAAATTGTGTGATATAAGGCATGCCTTGTTGCACACGGATTTTCACAAAAACCTGGTGTTGATTATGATGGTCTATATTCTCTTGTGGTAGATGCAACAACTTTTCGATATTTATTAAGTCTGTCGTCAAGTGAAAAACTTGAAATGCATCTCATGGATTTGTTACAACATATTTATATGGTTCACTTGATTTGAATCTTATCAGAGCTCATGAAAAACTCCAAATAGCTACTGATTATTTGAAGGGAGAGTTAGAAATGAAAGCTCTTGGAAAGACAAAATTTTGTATTGGTTTGCAAATTGAGCATTTTGATAATGAAATCTTTTTGCATCAATCGGCTTACACAACAAAAGTGCTTAAAAGGTTTTATATAGATAAAGCACATTCATTGAGTACACCTATGATTGTAAGATCATTTGACATGAATAAAGATCCTTTTTGCCCTCGTGAAAACAATGAAGAACTTCTTGGTCTAGAAGTGTCATACCTTAGTGCTATTCGGGCATTAATGTATCTTGCTAGTCAAACACGTCTTGATATATCATTTGCTGTGAATCTATTAGCAAGATATGATTCTTCACCTAGAAGAAGGCATTAGAATGGTGTTAAACATGTATTTGATTACCTTCAAGGGACAATAGATATGGGTCTTTATTATAATAAATCACTCAAGTTTGATCTTATTCACTATGTAGATGCTTGATATTTGTAAGATCCGCATAATGCAAAGTCATAAATTGGTTATATATTCACATGTAGTGGTACAACTATTTCTTGGCGAACAATGAAAAAAACCATAACTGCTATATTTTCTAAGTATGTTGAGATATTGGCCATTCATGAAGCAAGTCGGGAGTGTTTTTGGTTAAAATTTGTAATCCATCATATTTGAGGAACATGTAGCTTATAAAGGTGTTTCTACTACTTTATTTGAGGATAATACTGCATGTATTTCTCAATTGAATGAAGGGTATATCAAAAGTGTTAGAATAAAACATATCTCACCAAAATTCTTTTCACTCATGATCTTCAAAAGAATGGTGAGATTAGTGTTTAACAAATTCGGTCAAGTCACAATTTAGCAAATTTGCTCACCAAATCATTATCAACTTCAACATTTGAAAAGTTAGTCCACAAGATCATAATGTGCCGAGTAAAAGATATCAAATAATGTACTTAATTGGGGGGGGGGGGTTTATTACTTTATACTGTACTCTTTTTTCCTTAAATCAAAATTTTCCCTTTGGATTTTTCTTGATAAGGTTTTTAATAAGGTAGTGCATTATTCTTTTTAAAAAAAAAAATGTACTCTTTTTCCTTCACTAGATTTTTATTCTATGGGTATTCCTAGTAAGGTTTTAATGAGGCATTATTTCTTAAAGATGGACATTCAAAGGGGAGAGTTTTAAAATATATAATAATGTAAATGTCTATTTACCCCATTATTTTACTTTATAACATATAACTCCCATTTCTTCCATTGTCTCATGTAACTTTCCTACTCTTTACTATGTAACCCTTTCTTCCACTACTCCATGTAACTTACGAATGATGTTATTGAGATTGATGACCCTAAAGCTTATATATAGAGGTTTAGGTGAAAGAAGAAGGTGAAAGAAAAAGTGGTTGAAGAGAATTTTTTGTTTTCTTGTTCTCTACTTTCATATTCTAGTTTTTTTAATCTTTATTTTAATTATTCCATAATAGTGATTGAGTAAAAAGTTATCTGACATATGTTCTTATCAATTCAATAAAACTTTAAATAATAATATAATATATTATTACTATTATATTTATAAAAGAAATGATTAAATTAATGTAAATAAATTCACTGAATCTTTATCATATTAAAAATATCTTTGTTCATTATACGAAAAGGTAATGAAAAATAAAATGTAAAATCTATATGATAAATTTTTTAATTTTAATTTTAATTCTATTTTATTTTATTTTATTTTATGTGATAAATCTCATTGATATGTGGCTCACTAACAAATCAAAGAATGAAATGTTTTTTGAAGGTTTCCTATAGTTTAGGAGTTTCCTTTACAAACCCTGGATTTTATAGTACTTCTTAAAAAGATATACTAAATCCTAACAGTACTTTATCTAAATTTGGGAATGTATTATTTTATTTGATAATGTAGAAAGAGTATTAAAATATCCGAAGCCTGATATGTATATATATAATAGATTTACAACAATAATGTTTAATAAGTTTTTTTTCCTCCTCGATGTAGTAAATTCAATGCTTTATGTTATATTTTTACTTTAATTCTCATTTTGAAACAAGAAAAGATAAACAACGAATTGAATTTTTCGTGGGATGAATATCAATCTAATGATAAATACTCTTTGTCTTAGTTAGAAATATTTTCTCAAATTAGGCTCCAAGGATCAAAATGTTTAATATTTTCAATTCAATCTTCATTTTCAAAAATTTCAATTGACCCCTAAATTTTGCAAAAGGTATCAGTAATGTTGTATTTTGTCTTAATTTTTCATTGAATTTCATTATAAAATTATTGTTTTTGCATAAATTCCTTTTTTTTAAGATCATATTTATTCTAAACAATGATTTTTAAGGAATGAGGGACATAAGTAAAACTTCTGATGTTTGAAAATAACAAACTATTTTGGAATTTTGTTGGATAATTACATTTAATTTTTCCTCTTTGTTTTCAAAAGGGACTCTTGATGATATGCTATTTTGGGAATCTTGAGAGAGTTGATTACATGAAACATCTTTTGAATAAGGCGAATGCTAAATGCACATACAATTTCGTACAGCATCTGTCCAAATAAGATCCAATCACTGAGTCGTCTGCTCAACTTCCCTCCATTTTCAACTCTCAGCAGCCCCCTTCTACCTCCTCCTTTCCTTCCAACTTACCCATTTAATTTTCTCATGTTTCAAATGCCAATTAACTACACAACAACATTTAGTTTTTTTCATCCCAAATAATTATGTGGTTGTTGGAACCTTCAACGAAATCCGCCTAAATTCACAAGCCTTGCTGCTTTCCTCTCATTTTACTTCAGAAGGCATTTTTAATTATTGAAGTGGACTTCCACCGTTGAATCCAACCCACAACCATTCTTGATTCTACCCTACCTGGTAGCTTGAATAACCAAGATAATCATCATGAAAACTTAATTCCATATTTCCCCTCCAATTTACTCCTTGCATGTACACTATCTCTATCCTTTTTTCCCTCCAACTTGCATCAATTAATTCCACTACTAACTAATAGTAACTTCACAATAGCAGTTGATTTTCATATTGGAAAACAATTAGTACCAAAAGACTGCCTGACACTCTTCTTATCCATAAGAACCAGAATACATCTGATTCTGCGAATTCCTTTACTCCTTTTTAACGAAATAGGCTTTGACAATACGAAACGAATTTCCAATTACTTTAAGTCTAATACACTCGCGTGCTCCCTTGGACACCAATGGAATCAAATCATGCAAGGAGGGTCACCCGCAAGCTTTTTGGATCTTTTGATGATGATAGCATTAGCGAGGAAGATCCTCAACCTGAGCAAGATGTTGTATCCATTGATGCAATAACCGGGAATATGGAAGGAGATTCAAATATGGCTATTGAAATTTGTCCAACAACCGAGGATAGTAATACAAGTGTTGAAGCGGATGTAGAAATTGGTCCAATAAGACACGTGATATTTCCAAGGCTTGATCTCCTATATAATTTCTACAAAGAACACGCATAAATGAAATGGTTTTGTATGTTAAAATGGGCCAGTAAGAAAAGGGAAGCAAAATCCACAGGTATAATTTGCTAACATGTGACAAGTATGGGAAGTCAAGCGGAATGAAGTGTAGCAAACTGAACGATTGTCCCACAAAGGTGAATGTTGCTTGGAGAGATGATGGTTCATGGATTGTTACATTGGTAATAAACCAACTTAATCATGAACTATACAAAAATGAGAGTAGGTTAATGGTAGACCATAGGAGTGTGAGTAATTATTTGAAGAGACATCTCAAGGCTAATGACAGAGCCGGTCTTATAATCGGCAAGAACACCAGACTTATGGAGGTTCAACATGGTGGGCCGAAAATATGGGGTGTTCTCCAAAAGACTGCAAAAATTACATTGCCACATCTCATGCCCTTCAACTTCAGGCTGGAGATGCTGAATCAATTAAAAGATTCTTTATTGAAATGCAAAAAAGGATCCAAATTTCATCTATCAAGAACACAGATGATGCTAACAGACTCAAGGACGTACTGTGGTTTCATCCCCAAGGCAAGGCCATGTATCCTGACTTTTCTAATTTCTTTAGTTTCAATACAACATACGTCGTTAACAAATATAATGTGCCATTTGCAAAATTCGTTCGTGTTAACCAACATGGCAACTCAATTCTTATGGGTTGTGCCCTGGTCGCAAACAAGGACACTTTGTCCTTCCAATAGTTATTCTCCTCCAAGAAACGAGCCATGGGAGGCTGTTGCCGTACAACAATACTCACAAATTAGTGCGAAAGCATTAAGGTAGCCCTGTATGAAGAGATACCAGAGATGGTTCACAAGTATTGCATTTGGCACATCCTTACTAAGTTGCCTCATAAGCTTGCGGTGGTTAGGGATTATCATGATGCAAGAAAGGAGTTTAAGTGTTTAGTGTTCGATACCTTAACAAAACAATAGTTTGAGACTTGGTGGAGTGATTTTGTTTTGAAATAGAATCTTGAGGCAATTTTTGGCTAGATAAGTTGTTCTCTGAAAGGGACAAGTGGATGCCCATTTACCTTACAAACTATTTCTAGGCTGGTATGATGTCTACACAGAGAAGCAAGGGAATGCATGCATATTTTGATAATTATGTAAACAGACAGACCACTCTGCCACAGTTTGTACAAAATTACGAATTAGCATTGACTGATAAACATGAAAAAGATATGACTGAGGAGCTTAGGTCGACGTGGGAGGAGCAACTTCAGAGACATTACAATGGTACAATATTCAAATAGGTTGAAGCGGTGATGTTAAAGTTATATCACAGTGAATTGAGCTTGTCTGATAAAGATGTAGTTCTTGCGGTGGAGAAATTCAAGATAACTGATGATTAAATCATAAATGATTTCTATGGAAATCAATTCGTGTACACAGTTGAATATAGACCAGTTGGCAGATATCTTGATTGTGTTTGTATATCCTTTCAGACAAGATAAATCCTCTGCTACCACGTGTTCAAGGTGTTGGCACATAAAAAGCTTAACGAAGTCCACCAAAGGTATATATTAAGCATATGGAGGAGAGATATTAGATGCTCACACCTGGGAAGATTTTTCTTAAGTGGTTATCCAAACATAATAGAGAAATACAAAAAGTATATGACATTACAAAAGGAATTTGAAGATGTGGTGGATATTGGTCTCGATAGCAATTCGAAGACAAATTACATCAAAGCCAAACTATTAGATCTAAAAGTAGACCTCTTAAATTGGAATGATAACATGTCTATAGCTGATATAGAACTAGCAGATGATACACGTGTAACAACTGTTGTAAATCGTGATAGACCAATTTTGGATCCCGTCGTCACTCGATCCCATGTAAGGCCACATGCAAATCGACATAGATTTGCACTGGAGATGAGTAAAATAAGCAAAAGGGGCATGGCAAGAGGTAGAGGAAGAGGCAAGGGTTGACGTAGTTCTAGGGCAGCTGGAAGAGGCAAGGGTGGTGGAGTAAACAATGGTATTGATCTCAATAATTTGGTACAAACACTTTTCGTACACTGGAACATAATGTATAGTCAACATTATTATAATATGTGATTTTGTGTACTGCAACAGAGTATTGGTTTTACACCACATGAACATATTTTAACACTACCACTCACCACGTCCATGGAGTTCTCTTTTGTATTATTTTATGGAATGAATGCTCCTGAATGATTTGGAATAGTGTTTACGTGTTACAACATTCTACATTATCCTTCTATTGCAAAACTCATTTGGATGACATATTGAATTATGATCAATTACATTGAAAGTCCATTTTCAAATTTGGATACGTTGAGCTATAGGCACTTTTTGGATGAACAGGTAATATAAGTCCATATGAAACAAATAACAAAGGTAGAGATCTATACTCATAAAAGTGCACAAACCATAAACAGCATTGATGGACGTCCATATATGAAGGTCTATATAGCAATCCTTCAACACAACCCGCAGGCGATCCCAAAACTTATTTGGCAGTATTCTTAACCTTTCCTTTTTTGTTGGCAAATCAGCAATTCCTTTAGATACAAGCCTTGTGGATTTCCTCTGTCCAACCCCAGGAACGACATGACTTTTCTTCTTCCTTCCCTTATTTCCATCTTTACCCGTTGCAACATCAATATTCTCATCTCCATCTGGGAACGTGGAGTCTACCTTTCCATCCCCTGCAACATCCTCTAGCAATGTAGTGTCTTCATAAACACGAGCATCAGTTGTAGATGTGTCTCCATCATCAATTGTTTGCTCAACTTCTTTCTAGCCATCCACATCAACATCATGAATGACTCTTTCAACATCGTGCCCCTTTTCCCCATCACCAACACCACTCGCTTCCTCATCTACATTGTCACACCTGGCATCATTTTTGGCATTGATCCCAATCCTCATGGATCTCTTCTATCCAACCACAGCATTGGACTGACCTTTCTTCTTCTGACGCTTCTTCCCATCCTTGCATCCAACCTATCCCGTTGCAACAACACCATTCTCACTTCCATCCGATGGCGTTAAGTCCACCTTTCCATCCCCTACAACATCCTATGGTAATGCAAAGTCGTCTTGAAAAAAAGCATCAACTGTAGATGTGTTTCCATCATCAATTGTTTGCTCAACTTCATTCTGGTCATCCACATCAACAACATGAATGACTCCATCAGGATCATGCCTCTTTTCCCACCACTAACACCACGAGTTTTTTCATCCGCATTGGCATACCTGGCATCATTTCTCACATTGATCCCAATCCTTGTGGATCTCTTTTGTCCAATGGATCCAGACCTATCCTATTGCAACAACACCATTCTCACTTCCATCCGAAGATGTAAAGTCTACCTTTCCATGCTATGCAATAACAACTTCTAGCACATTATTGTGGTCTTGAACACTAGCATCAGTTGCATGTGTGTCTCCATCAACAATTGTTTGCTCAGCATCATTGTTGTCATCCATACCACTAGCATTATTGACTCCTTTAGCATCATTCCTCCTTTTTCCCATCAAGAGCACCCACTCCTTCTTCATCATCATTGTCATACCCCTAACCTTATCGACCCTAGTCCTGGGCTGTCCTTTCCTTTTTCTCTTCTTCCTTCCATCAATGCACACTTGGCCCATTGCCGCACCCCCATCGATGGCATTACCAGATACTGTGGTGTCAACCGACCCCTTCCCTAAAGCATCACTAGCTTGCACAGCAACATCAATGGCTGATGTGTCTCCATCAATAGTTGTTCTCTTTGCTTCATTGTTGCAGTCCAAATCACTAGCATCAGAGACTCCAGCATCATTCCCCTTTTCCTTCTCAACGGCAACAAGCCCTTCTTCATCAGCATTGTCATACCTGGTATCAGCTTTGGCATTGAACCCTAGCCTTGTGGATTTCCTCTGTACAACCCTAGCCTTAGGCTGACCTTTCCTTTTTCTCTTCTTCTGTCCATTGTTGCATCCTTAGCCCCAACGGCATCATTCTCACCCCCATCGATTGCATCAGCAGACACTGTAGAGTCAACCAACCCCTTTTCCATAGCATCACCTGCCTGCACAGCAGCATCAAAAGATGGTGTGCCTCCATCAACATTTGTTATCTCTTCTTCAATATCCATGTGCACATCACTAGCAACATTGGATGGTCGAACGTTGCATTCCCCCTCCCCATTCATATTTTCCTTACCAGAATAAGCACCATCATTAATTTGGACACTAACATTAAGTACCCGATCATAAACATCTGTCTCGACTACAATCCCTCTCGTTGATTTCATGTTCTGGTGATGACTACCATTTCCATCGTTTGGCTCTATCTCAACTTCTGGATCCGCATCACCACCATGGACACCTTCATCCACACGGTCTCTTGCTCTTTTTCACAGCACTTCTCACTTTGTCCTTCTTTTGATCCACCAAATATTTCGTAGTTTCTTTCAAACAACTACACTCTGCTTAGCAAGTGTCACATAAATTCGATAACCTTGTGCAACATCTCAATAAGTTTTTAATATTCATCACCAGGCCCACCTATTCTTTTTTTATTCTTTCCACCACTATCATCATCTGAAGATGAGGCTTCAGACCCCTTCATATTCATTATCTTCATCTTTCCTATCTCCTTCTCGTTCCTTTCTATCTTGAATTCTTAGTTGTTGGTCTAAATTCCCAATTGTACTTCCAAACACCTTCATGAAACCTGAGATGCATCCTGTTGAAACTCTTTTCATTGTACTCATTTGCTCTTTTACGACCAACTTCACTTGCTCCCAATTTTACCCCAAAATGCTTAAACAAGAAGGTAAGTATCCTGCCATACGGTAGGGATCTATTTTTTCCTTTCAAACAGTTAAATTCATGTTTCATTATGATCTCACCAAAATTCATCTTCATGCCTTTCACCGATATGAGCATGACTTGCATTTGGCATAGTTCATTGAAGTCTTGTGACCATCATTCTAGATTACCATTTCTAATACCATAGGATGCAATATGCGGTACTGTGTAGTGCTTTGAGGATTCCTTAGGTTCCTGTATTGGATGTTCATAATTAAAGATTCTTTGAAACTCTGACATTCTAAATCCATCAGCACTACCGTTGTTCATGCAATAAATAGAACATCCCTTGTTCGGTAGCCTCAAAAGACTATTTATTAACGCAGAATCCAACAAAAATTTCTTCCCATTAACCATAGTCCACTAACTCTCGATATTGCCCTTAGCAAAATCATCATTGTCTTTATCAGTCCTATCCGGACATACCCTCTGATTAGCATAAAATTCAAGAACGGCTTTATTATGGGACTTATTCAACACCTTTAAAAGACCCTCCCTGCCAACATTTATGAACCAATTGACTATATTTTCAGCATTGCTAAATTTCTCTTAATTGACGTACCTATTTGGAAATACCTTCCATTGATTATCCACAATTTGGACATATACAAACTTTGCTCTATAGTCTAAGAATTGTTCTTCTATTGCTCCCTGTTCCACCCGTGAAGGCTGTATTTCAGCCAGTCATTGTTCAAGTTGATTGATCGCTTTCTTCCGTGCACAGTCTTGTGCCCCATTCTCTTACCCGTTCCTTAGCTAGAAGTTTTACAAACTAAAAACATGTTAAAAAATCTGGTCTCTTACAGTACTTCCAATAAACGAACTTGAAGCAAGATTTTGAACTTAACCTCAACAAGTATGTCACTGGAACTCAATCAAGGTGATAACTGTTTGTTTGGTAGCAATGATAGTGAGAGAAAACAGGTATAGAAATTCAATTCCTAAGAATAACTAGGAAAATTGTACCTTTTCCTGAAGGGTTGTAAGAGGAGTGAGGAGAGATATCTCACTTTCGATACTCAATTCAAATTTTGAAATCTCTAGAGTTTTAAGGTTTGATTGAATTGGGCCAAATGAAGCCAAACAATGCATCTCAATATTAATTTGCCTTGAAATGTTAAAAGAGTTAATAAGAATATAAACCGAACGAAAATTCTAGAGATGTCAAATAGTATATTTTATACAATATAAAACCGATGTGGACACCCAAAATAATTAAAAAAAGATAAATTACAGCTTACAAATATAAATGAGGTCCTTTAGAGCATTTAGTACCACATAATTGGGCCAAAACATAGTATGATTGTACAAGTTTGACCCAAACACACGAGGCCCAAATAGGTTCAAAGCCTAAATGAATTAATCTATCTATCAACACTATATATAATATATAATGATAAGAACTTTGGATGCCACGAGGCATCATTTCAAGCATTCTCATCATATTAAATAAATATATAAATGTTAAATAAAAATCTTAATAAATAAAACAAAAAATAATTTATAAATAAATAAAATATAAAAAGTGGTTATTAAATCATTTATATTAATCCAAATATGTTACAACTGTTTATTATTATTTATAACTACTTAATACTATTCAATGTTTGCATTGGTTGAAATATACTACAAATCTTATGTATATAACTTTTTCTCAAATTTTGTAATTACATGTGACAAAATATTAAGTGATTTTAATATAAAATAATTAAGTTATAAACTATTAGAATATAAAGAGTTATTATCATATATTTAGTGTTTGCAATAGTAGAAACTATTATTAATACAATTTAAATTCCACCGATGGCATTAATTTCTCTCGATCACAACACATGACAATAAATATAAATTAAACTTTGTCTAATGTCAATATATATGTATAATTATACATATATATATAGATATATATATATATATACATATATTTATATAAGAGAATTGTTATTTTGAAGGGCATTTTAGTTGAAAAAATAGTTCAAATATTTTCAAAAAGTATTTTGAAAATTGTATTACAAGTTTTTATATTAATATAATTTCATGATTTCATTAAATTTTATTTTATGTTTAATTCAAATAAATATATAATATTACAACATTATTATTTAATATTTATGTTTTGTGATTTGAATGATTTTAAATCACTATTGAGACAATGCACAACTGTCCAGCGTCAAGTGGGTTTTACATTATTTAATAGTTATCTCTAAAAAATGAAGATTACATTTTCATATTTAATTTATTTTATTTCAAAGCAAAATTGTTTTCTTAGAATGACAAAGGCAGTAGTGACCACAAAACAAAAAATGTAAATAACATTAATTTCTGTTAGGGATCGGGTCCATCTTGGGTAGGGATTGAATTCTGACTCCACGATTTCCATCCTGAATATTTCATTGAATTGGACCATATATTAGTCATCCTATCGAGATAAAAGACGTCCATCAAATGATTCCAGATTTTTATCGGGAGTCTATCTTGCTAAAATTCCATACATGCTTTGTACTTCTTAATATATTACGCAGCTTAAGGAACGAAAATATCAGGAACTTTAATATATACTATTGGTAGAAAATACAACATAACTGGACTTCCATTCAGTCTGATTTGAGCAAAACTTTCACGTCAACACAGAGTACAGAATATGTCAATGCAAACGTCTCCATATTTCACTGGCTTCTTTGCAACACTGGCATCCCCTTCAGTTAATCTCTACTAAATCCACATCAAAACCTAAACGAGAAAGAGCTAAATTGTGTCCAAACGAATATTTAGGAACAAGACAATCGACAGACCACCACTCTTGTTTAGCCGAAGTATGAACAACATTGGCAAGAAAACCACAAAGCAGATCGGAAGCTTGATCAATTAGATATTAGGTTATCCTCATGTTGCCATGTAGGTTGATTCTCGTGTCGTAGATTTTGGCCCGTATAGTGTGTAAATGACACCGAAAGCATATCTTGCTTCCAAATGTCCCATGGCACTAGCATTTTCCAGCAAGCATACTACTGTGTCGCAGTCTTTGATTTCAAACATGTGGCAGCTATCCCAATGATGGACAGATTCACTATTAAAATAAGAAAACTATAAAACAGAGAAATGAATATCCGATTTAACAAGTATATATGCAGTTGATAATAGCTATATTTGTTTGTGTTTATCGATCCTAATCTGTACAAAGCTTCCGGGGTTGTTTACCTCATAACAACTCCTAAACGAGGCATGTCTCTGTTGCAAACCGATGAACCGACCATGGCTCAGAGTAGCCAGAGTCATTCTTGAGTAAATTCAACCATCATCTTAGCATATGTCCTTGAATCTCTTGCAACTGAAACGAAAAGTGACAAAAAATTTGTTATTATCGTCTGGACGTAGCATAACAGCAATCAGAAAAAAGCTTACGCAAGCTTCAAGTTCACGTATCCTTGAAGGCAGTCCTCAACAATAAAGGAAAATATCAAGCCAAGGACCTCCAGTGGGAGGCGGAATAATATTGAAGCTGCCATATTTAGATGAAAAGGGAGTGGAAGAACTTAAGGAAGAATGTCAGACAAAGATACAGATCTGTATGAAAAGGAAAGCAACTGGTCCAAACTATATATATATACACACACACATATATACACACATATGTATACATATATAATATATCAATCGGTAGTGATTTATGTACAGATAGTAATGGACACAAATCATAAAGAAGGAAAAATAGGGGGTTATGTGTCCCTTCATTATAGATATTTCATTTATGAACTTCCCTATTTAGGCTTTTGAGTGCTCTTTTACTACGTACATGCGTGCTCAGTTGCACCACAACACAAGGGAGACAAATATCACTACAATTAATGTATTCTGACATATATCGAATGTCCATCATAGACTATGCATCCCATAACAAGCAACCTATGCTGTTCCCTACCGATTACTTGATTCATTTGAAAGTTGTTATTGAATCGTTCTAATTATAATTCAATACATTTGTTGTTAAAAAAACAAGGTTTCACAAATACCCAACAAATTAAAATTAAATTCTAATTCATAAAAATAGTAATTAAACATTGAGAAAATGGACGTCCAAATCACATCATCAATCAAATATTAACAAGCCCCATTCCAATAAAGCCAGTCTACATTCATTGTCAACAAAACGAATAGATTCAATGTCCCAAATGGATATTTTTTTTCCCAACCTGATAGCTTCATCTAGGCATTCCATCGCTTTTTCATATGTTAGCACCAACTCGTATGGGATACCAAGGTGACGAAGGGTGGACCACCAGGTTGGTTCATGCAAGCTCGTTTGCAAAGATACAATCGAATTATGACTATGTAAAAATATTGGTGGGGGTGGGGGGGGGGGGATAAGTTTCAACCCTTCTAGAATTATTAATGAATCTACATAAAAGTGATGAATTACATACCAAACCGACAAGATGCATAAATTCTGGATTCTTCTTCCGATAGCATCACCTGATAAGATGCATATACCTGTATTTTCCACCCATTGTTTGTGGCTAAATATTTTGTTGATTTATTCCCTTAACACTTGACCATCTTCCGACAATCCATTCATTCACCTGCAACTACAATTTGTAAAAGGAAAAAAAAAAAAATTAGAAATCACTACATAACTATCAACTTGGTAGAAATTAAATATATACATGGTGAACTCACACAAGCTTCGTATTGACCCGTATCGGGCAAACTCGTTGGCAACTCAAGACAAAGTTACTGTGGTAAGCTCATTAGGAAGCGCGAGAAAAAACTCATATCCTCTTCCATAGTTTATTGTTTCTTGAAGAAATGAGCTGCAACTTCAAGGGTTGGGTTCTTGGCAGGATTAAATAGGCTTGAGGATGATTATTCGATTGCATCTAAAATATATTAATTTAATTGAATAGTCATATCTAATAATGGATGCCCAAAATAATTCATTAATAAAAAAAACTCGAAAGGTTGGTTGATCCTTTGGCCCTAATGGGTTCACTGTTCAACGTAAGGGTTTTGGAGGGTAACACAAATGGTTTTATTTATTTTTATTTTTAAAATTTAAAGGTTAGATAATTAATAATTCTTCTAAATTATCTTGCAAATAATAAATTAACAAGAACTTTGAACTTCCTTATTCCATTACACTAATATATAAGATACAAGTACTTTATATACATATATATATATATATTATTAAAAAAAATACTATTCTATCTATCTTAGTTACATGCTTTAACGGTATTAAATTATTAATCGAATTATCAATCTTGGATATAAATTGAAAATGCAAATTCTGTGTGTTTTATTAGTTCTTTTATTTTTCCATAGATATATAAATTGGAAGCCCATCTCAGCAAATCATGATCCAAAGGGGAAAAAAAATTTCCACTATATTTATTTTCGAGCATATACGGTCGAATATGGACTCATACAATCAGATCTAACCCGAATGGTGATTAATGGATGCCAATTAATTCCTTCTTTTATTCTATTTTGTCTGTTGGGCCAGACAGGGTATCCCATATCTCTTTCGAAATTCAAAGGTAATAGCAGAGAAAATCCCTAAAACCCCAATCTTCTTCACATCACTTCTAGGACACATCCGATTCTTACAAATCGATGTATACTATGAACTCTGGACAGCGTAGTCCAAAAATGTCATTCGAAACTTCTTTCCTTGGAGCAAATGGGAACGTTAAAGAAAGGACCAAAATTTCACGAAAGTGGTATTGTGGGAAATCGCCTGTTGTACGGACCTCTTTGACTGCCAACAATCAGGGCGAAAGATTCTTAGGCTATGAGTCCTTCCATGGGTTATCTAATCTCATCGAAAGCTGTGTTTAAAAAAAAAGAAATGATGTGGCATTTCATTTTTATGAAGGGGAATGGGCTTTTTTTAATGGGTTGATACTCCAATGTGTCAGAGATAGAATGGTATAATCAATGGACTGCTGATGAGGAATGGGAAGATTTAGAAAATTAAGAAAGTTACTCAGGCTTTTCATCTCATTTCATGTATTGTGATACCATGGTTGTGGTGTTTTATTTGTTAGAAACCAAGATTTGTGTTGCATGGTTGCCACCTCCATTTTGAAAAAAAAAAAAAAAATTGTATATTCTAATCCATTGTATGTACATTATCTGATCCCAGGTAAATCCTTGGTTTGATGACAATTTCCAATTTTTAGGATGTTGGTGTTTATAAGATTATAATTTAGTTGTGAAGCTTGGTCCAAACTGGAATGTCGAATTTGGCCTTGTTGACAAACAACACTCAGATATTATTAAAGAAGAGAACACACATTATTTGCTAACATTGTTGTTCCATGATTGTCGCCAGACATACCGTATAGGACGAAATTTCCTTTTCAGTTGGATGTACTAGTTTTGGACATCCAAATGAACTGGAAATCATCTTAATTTAAATAACACATTCTTAACAGGAAATCTAAGGTAAACAAGCTATGATGATGGTGGTAATAATAATATTAATAGTGATAATCTAAATAAACATGAAAATATGTCAAATAAAAGCCAAATACCTATAATATTCTTTTTAACCGTTAAAATAGTCCATAGAGGTTTGTGGCAAGGGATCAGATGCATTCTTTTCCAGATGTGAAATTTGAGCAATCTTTGCCATCTCAGTCTTGTTCCAAGCCTTGTCAACTTCTTCATCTAGCATCGAATATCTCACCTAAAACGGAAAATGGTGCCCAGGTAAGTGGGGCATGCCTTTCCCTCCAAGTACTTCTCAACTGACAACTGCACGAACCTTGACGTCTCCAGCTTTTCAAGCTCGAAGTGCCCACACCCATCAAAATATTTGCTATATTTGTTGCATTTAGTCTTAAGATAGCGATCTCTATGTTCTTCCTCACAGTATACTTGTTGAATTCTTTCATCAAATCATACCATATTTTCTTATACACAATGAGTTGATTTTTAAGCCTTTTCACAAATGACTTCTTCAGCATGTTTCATGTAATCAACGAAAGAGAGAACAAACTTTTCATGCTCGAATGACTTTAATGCCAACTCCTCTTTCAATTCCATCACCCTGCCTTTGAGCTCAGTAATCCTAGAATTCATGTAGCCAACATCAACTACACAAATATCATTGGAAAGTCCAGCATAGTCTCCTAACAATGATATCTCTGATATGCTCCAAAGCCATATTGTTTCTCTTCCTTTGCAGAAACTATAGGTTTCAAGTTTGTGTTTGCACATCGAGCTCGGAATGAGAAAGATGGGTATAAGTAGTGATACAATTCTCGCGTAATTCTGTATTTAATTGGCTAGCATAGTCAAAATAATTATTAATCCAAATGCCAGGCACTATTACTAATGTATATGTAAATGAATCTTTCATTGGACACCCATTTAATTTCAATTTGGAAAACCAAAGAGTTAGGTTCCCTTTTTTTTCCCCATTTTTAAATGTCAGGTTGTTTTTCAAACAGGGGTCCATCTTTATCGTAATATAATATTTTTATTTTTATTTTTATAAATTAATTAATATATATTTCGTTTGTACATATAACTATAATGGGTGACACTAGAAAAAAAATAAGAAAAATGAATTCAATTACTAGAAAGGGTTCATGAGCTATTCACTGCCTGTTTTAATATACAAATATATTTAATGACTTCTAACGGATCAGGTAAAAAAAAATTTTTTTTTAAAAAGGCAAGGATTTTTTATATTGTATTTGATCATATCCTTGAAAAATATAATAGTACTTATAATAATATGGGAATATGGAAAGTCTCTTTATATAAATTAATCATTTGATATATAAGTTATTTTATTATAAATTACAAACGAAGAGATTATGTGATTCCATTTATTTAATTTTTTTATTTTAATGTTGGTGGAGAACACCCAGGTTTAAGTGTGCCCAGTCAATAAGAGAACAGGAAGCCACCTGTGAAAAATTTTCAATGATCAAAACATCCGGAGGACCTGAGAATGCATCACTTCCTTCTTCCGTTTTTTCCCCCTTCTTCTTCTTTTACACGTAACATTTTGATTTTCCCATCTCCAATGGATTGTGATTTGTCTATGGTCAGCGTGGGCGTATATAGGCAACCCAATAGGAGGGTCAGTTCGGTTTCCAAAGAAGTCAATAAATGTGGGTGGAAAACAGTCGAGACACATTCTTCAATTCCGTGTAACTGTGGGATGAATGATTCACAATATTTTAGGGTCCAAATATGTTTTTACAAAAGAATATCTTACGAGGGCTTAGGGTTCATTTGAAAAACATTGGATTATTTTTATGGTAATTGGATTGTGAAAGGTCTTGGATGTCCAAA
Source organism: Parsonsia alboflavescens (assembly GCA_028571225.1). NCBI lineage: Eukaryota > Viridiplantae > Streptophyta > Magnoliopsida > Gentianales > Apocynaceae > Parsonsia > Parsonsia alboflavescens. The sequence continues at coordinate 4,875 of JAOXNR010025807.1, read as the reverse complement.
TATTAAACAATGTACATTATGGACAACCAATGATAGAACATACTTTTTTATACTAATCATACACTAAGAATAGAATGATGTAGTTATCTTACTTAAGTAGTAATAATTCTTTTGGAATTAAATCATAACTAGTTTAAGCATCGTTTTTAATATCGATAGTTTACATTTACTTGTTCGAGGTACTGCACACTCGATTCGTAGACTTGATATGTGAAAGGTAGAATAAGGTTAAACTATAGTTGATTTGTGCAAGTAGAAGATGAATAGATCATTATCTTTATGAATATATTGAATATTTTATATAAAAAAATTATTAGTTTAATTTTTTATAATCTATTTAATTACACCTTGAAAAAAAAAAGGTCTAATGAGTTACGAATATTCATTAAATTAAACTGATCATAAATATATATTTTTTATTTTTGTTATTTGGTTATATTTTTTAAAATGTTATTTTCCAGAAAATTTAATTAAAATTTTAAATTTTTATGCATTCTAAAAATATGAAGGTACAACATGAAAAGGCTTTTGTATAAGCTGATCCTATAATATATATTAACACCCACTCCTCCCCTAATCTTCCCTATACCCTTCCCCTCAAGGATTAACAGTAGCATCCCACCTACCCTCGGCAAGTCTTGAACTTGAGACCTTCCGATCCCAAGTTTTGCTGCTTACCACTAAAATAGGAAGGCTTGACATATATACATATATATATAATTAATTATTTAATTAATCCTGGAAAGCAAAGTGAATAAGTTTTTAATAATATATATTTAAATTTCTCTGTAATATTTGTTGCATATAATTTATTTTTTAATTGAAAAATCATTTATGAAAAATAAATATGCCATGAGATTGATTTCATAATTAATCAAGTTTTTTCAAGTTTGGGAGTATTATTTAAATATCATTACATATATATATACATATATATATATATAGAGAGAGAGAGAGAGTATTGTTACAAAGTGCTCCACCGCACTTGGTACCATGTGTGGCCATTAGTTTAATGACAGAAATGATACATAAGTCAACTCTTACCATCACTCTCGTTTGCTAGCTATCTAAAATGATTTGAAACTAGTTCCCTCCACCTACCCACCTCACTCTCTGCGAAAAATCAAAAATCTCAAGCTCAACCCTCCACTTCCCTCCAATCTCCACTCCTGCTTTGCGGCGACCTCCACTCTCTAGTAGCTGGGTTAAGGCAAGCTCGACGGAGAAATCAAACACCGGTTCGAGCTCCTGCCCAACTGGAAGAAGCTACCCGTCACCGGTTGGAAACAAATCGACGAGCACCGGCAACATCAAGGAAGCTAAGAAGAAACCCACCACTCTCGACCCACAGATCTGCACACTGTTCACCGAACGAAATCTCTGCATTCCCCAACGAAAAATTATAAACTCGTTGGTATGCAATTTTCCGCAACCTTGTGACCGAACTATTTGCATCTAACTGGTGTCGAGTATATTGGAGTAGATTTGCCACACTTTTGCTTTCTCTTTTCTTATATTTTTCAAAATTAATTAACCCAGTGATTTTCCTCTTTTTAGAGTTCGCTACTTTTCTTATTCGTTGGTGCAATCATTGCCCTTGACTCTCGTTGCCATTCATTCTTTGATTTCTAGAGCAAGTGAGCTTTTCTGATTGAAGGAATAATTTAGTTCAATTGAATATGTTTCTGTTTTTTGGTTGAAAGCTGGACACTTTAGTTGTATAAAATTTGAATTTGCCATATCTTCCGAAGTGAAAGTCATTTCTTGAAGATGTGAGGAGCAAATATTTGTGTTTTTCTCTTTTTTAGCAATGCACCCATGTGTTTTTGTTCAACCAAAGTTGAATTACAAAAAGAAAAATCAATCTTATATCCGTAATCTAAGAAAAGCAACCGTAAATGAAGCATTAAAATTTCTTTTCTCCATATCAAAATCACAAATATTTATTTGACACATAAGAAAAGTTTTTATCCAATTCTTGTTTGTATGCTATCATTTCTCAGGAACTTACTTATGATTAGAGAATTTTCAAATTCACTCCCCTCAAAATATTTCATATAGACCAAGCCATTGTTTACTATAAGTGAGCTGCTAGTCTAAGTAGTATTAGTGCTCACATGCATCTTGGCCTTTTATTGTAAAGTAGAACAAAACTCTATAGAATATTACTAGATGTTAAATTTGTTGTTTGAACTCCTTGATATCCTGCAATAGGTGCTTGTATAAAATGGAAGAGGGCAATAGGTGCTTGTTTGAACTCCTTGAGACTTGACTTATTTTTTAATATTCCTACAATGCTGTAATTTTTAATTTGCAATATAATCTGTTTTTTATCTTTGGCAGACCTGTAAACGGAAGAGGGCACTTCATCACAAGAAGTGTTCACTACACCTGTAAATGATGAGATTAAACCAAACAGGACCTTGAATGTAAAGCAAGGCTAACCTTGGTTAAACACCGAACAGGACCTTCTTGGGTCATTAGTTCATTTGATGAGGAGCACAATCATCCGCTAGCTACACCTACAAAGGTGCATCTTTCAAGGACTCACAGGAAAGTATCGGCTTCAAAAGAAGCATTAAATCAGCAACTTTCTTGGGCAAATGTTCCTACATGCCAACAAATTAGAATTATGGAAATTGAATCTGGTGGAGCACAAAACATGGGGTGTACCGAAAGAGATTTTTGGAACTACAAAATATAGGTGGAAGAAGAGGAGAAAGCCTCAGATGCAAAAAGTTTGTTGGAAGGATTTTTTGACATAAAAGAAAGAGATGGTTCATTTTTTTTCCCTATGAGCTTGACGAGGAAAGCAAGTTGGTAAGGTGTTTTTCAGCAGATCTCATTGGAAGGAGTTCTGATAATGTCTTTGGAGACGTTATTGTGTTTGATACGACATACAATACGAACGAATACAGTTTTGCTTCGATCTATGGAATAAATCATCAAGGTCAGACAATTATTTTTGCATCTGCCTTCCTAAGTGATTAAAAAACAGAATCATTCATTTGGTTGTACAATCAGTTTTTTGGAGGCAATGCCAAGAGGTGCACCATTGAAAATTATCATAGACTAGGATCCAACAATGACAAAGGCAATAGCACATATTTTCCCCTCAACTATAGGTATTGTATATGGCATATTCTAAACAAATTTTTGAAAAAACTTGATTCAATAGCATACTGTGACAACTACCATCAAATAAAGGACATCATTTGCGACAGTGAGACTCTATTTGAGTTCGAATCCAGATGGTCTGATTTGATAAGGGAAACCAGTTGGAAGGAAATGAATGGTTGGCTCACTTATTTGGGATTTGTGAGAAATGGGTTCCTGCATATGTAATCCGGTCCTTCAGTGCAGGAATGAGCGGCAGCCAACGAGCGGAAAGTTCCCATTCATTTTTCAAGAGAATATAAATAAAAGATATTCATTGATGGGTTTTTTCTCTCACTTTAATAGAGCCCTGAATCACTAACGTAGTAGGAAATAGAATCTGAAGATTCGTTATTATTCAGAAACTTGCAAAACAAGAAAAAAAAACCTGATCCAATTTTCCTTCTAATCAAACTTTGACGCAAAGAGTTAGAAGACGAAAATTAAAATCAAGCGAAAACAAATTTTCGAATTAGTCGAAAATCGCTAAAGCCGAAAAGAGGAAACTTTAATTCATCAAAACTGTCGAAAAACAACCAGCCGAAACCATTCTTAAAGCAAAAAAAACAAAGATTAACCCTAATCAGAAACGAAAAGTAAAGAAATTGCAAAAAAAAACCCCTAGAAAAATAGTAAATTACGAAACTGTCACTAAAAACTGTAAGATTACGATAATGCCACTGAAAACAGAAAATTGCCCAAAACTCCATCGAAACGACTCTGGATGGCCAAAAAATGCCTTGCATCATGGCATAGCTGTGACTTAGTTTCGTTGGGTCGTTCCGGGTCACCCAGTCAGATTTCATCCCAATCCGAGCTTATTTCAATCGCCTCGGGAATCGTGCCCAGCATCAATTTGATGTTTCAGATAGCTCACGTCCTCTTCTTCAAACTTTCTGAACTTCATGGAGCTGATTGTGGAACCGAAACTTGCAACGCACTTGAATCACCTTGATCAGCAACCAGCTCTGCGTCAAGGTCCCCCTCCTGAACATAGCTTGTCCTCAAGCTCAGATTATCCCCATGGAAAGCCGTGAAATGCTGCACATTAAAAACATTGGAGATGCTGAACTCGTTCGGTAACCTGACTCGGTAAGCATTGAGTCCTCCAAGATTTGGCATGGTCCTACCTTCCGGTCCTTGAGCTTATGATACTCACTAGCAGGATATCGTTCTTTGGACAGAGAGACCCAAACCAGATCACCTACCTCAAACTGGACATCTCGCCTAGTTTGATCTGCGTGCAACTTGTACTAAGCATAAGCTTCCTCCAAGTTTGCTTTGACAGTTGCATGAATAGACCGTAGATCAACCAGACGATCCTCCACCTTCCTTGAAGCCGAACCATGATCAGGAATAGCAAGGTCGAGAGGACCTCTTAGATTTCACCCCAAAACAATCTGAAAAGGAGAAAATTTGGTGGACCTATTCACGGAGGAGTTGAATTCAAACTCAATCTTCGTAAGTACAGAATCCCAAGTCCCAAAAGATTCAACCTGTGCCCTCAACATGTTCCCCGAGGTGCGATTCACCAATTCCGTCTGGCCTTCCGTCTGTGGATGTCATGGACTGCTAAACTTCAAAGTAGTCTCCATGCGCTTCCAAAGCTCTCGCCAAAAGTGGCTCATGAATTTCATATCCTGATCAGACAGGATACTCCTTGGCAACCCAAATCTCCGCACCACATCTCCAAAGTACAAGTCGGCAATTTTGCTCGCA
>JAOXNR010025766.1:0-24407 GCA_028571225.1 Parsonsia alboflavescens | reverse complement strand
AATCCGTATATATATATATATTTATATATAAAGCAAACTCCTAGACTTCCAAGAAAATGCAATTTTTTGGTTGTTTTTCACACTTGAACAATGTTGCATTAATTTTTAGTTATACACTAATGTACTTATTATCATATATTATATTCAGTTAACTTTTCATCTTCCTATCTTAAGAATAGTCTTTTAATTAAAAAAAAGAAAGAAGAAGTAATGATGAATACAGTTACTTCTCCCCCAATAAATATATAAATATATATATATATATATATATTTATATATTTATATAGATTTATATATATAAAGAAAACTCCTATTCTTCCAAAAAATTTTCATGCTTGAGCAATGTTGCTATTTTTAATTATACATTACTGTACTTTCTAAGCAAATCTCTTTTCATTTTATAGCTAATTTGTAAGACACATGATAAATAGCAAATGCCTCATTGTATAACTCAACTTTTTTTACGGCTTTCTTAGAAATCTTTTGCTTCATTCATTTTCTTAAATTAGCCAGAAAGTATGTTAGAATCTATTTGAATAATTATAATAAAGTATATTTATACTCACTAAAAAGCCCTATTAAAGAAATTCTTAAATTTCAATGGTTACCAATAATATTAGAGGTGCAATACCTCCAAGAGAAGTGGGTTCTTTTATATAATGTAGAAAGTTGAGATATTAAATATATTATTTGAATTTATAAATTTGCAAAAAGGTGTTTTAGAATCGGCTGGAACGAACATGATCAAGTATGTTCATACTTGTTTAAAATCTCTGTTATGGGGACTCTGAATCCTAAATGATGATTGAATAAGATATTTTAAAACTCCAAAGACTACAGGGTACATAGGATAAGAAAAGGAGAGCTAGAAATTTTCTTGACCTTGTTTTTTGTTGCAAGTTTCTTTTGTTGGTTCTTTTTGTGGGGCTTAGTCACATGTTCAACTATACTAGCTTTTGGCTACAGTGAAGAACTTGCTTTTCTTACTGTTATCCTCTTCTATACTGAATCACAGAATGAGGTCTTCCACACTCATTTCCTTACCCTTATGCATAATGTAGTTCCAGAACTCTTTCCATAAAGGTAGAAGTTTCTCTATAGTTGCAGCCACTTGGAATGATTCACTCAAATCCATTTCCGTTGCAAGTATCTCTTGTAAAGTCAGTTGGAATTCTTCCACTTCACCCTTGTAAAGTTTCCTTACAGTTTTCTTGGAAATCTTCTGTTTCATATGTATACTTCAATTAGCTGAAAGGTTTATAAGTATCGGCTGGAACAAACATATGTTCATACCTATTTAAAAACCCTGTTAGAGGGACTTTCAGTCCTAAAGTTTAAATGGACATGATCCAGTATGCTAATACTTGTGCTATCCACATTTTCTCACAGCAAATCCACATTTTCTTATGTCTCGTTGCTTTATAGCTAAGTTGTTAGATACATGATAGATTGCATTTTGTACTTGTGCTAATTCACATTTTCCCATAAGCTAATCCACATTTTCCCATTCTCCTCACTTTATAGCTAAGCTGTAAGACACATGATAAATAGCAAGTGCCTCACTATATAGCTCCTCAAAGTCCTCATAGATTTCTTGGAAATCTTCTGTTCTATACGAATACTTAAATTAACCTAAAGGTATCTAAGAATCGACTGAAACACACATGATTAAGTATGTTCATAGTTGTTTAAAAGCACTGTTAGAGGGACTCTAAGTCCTAAATGATAAACGGACATAATCAAGTATGTTCATACTCGTGCTAATCCACATTTTTCCATGTCTCCTCACTTTACAGCTAAGTTGTAAGATACATGATAAATAGAAAATGCTTCACTGATTGCCTCACTGATGAAATGCTTCACTGTATAACCCTTCAATGTCCTTACGGTTTTCTTGGAATCCTTCGTATTTTTTCTTAAATTAACCAAACCGTATATAACAATCGATTGGAATGAACATGATCAAGTTTGTTTATACCTGTGTTAATTTTCCCATAGGCGAATCTACGTCTCCTTGCCTAAAAGGCTTCCCAATGTCCCTATTTCTTTTTAGTAAATCTTCTATTTCATATGTATACTTCAATAATCCCGAAAGGTATATAAGAATAGGCTGGAACAAACATAATGAAGTATGTTTATACTTGTATAGAAGCCCTGCTAAAGGGACTCTGAGTCCTAAATGATAATTGAACGAACATGATAAATAGAAAATGCCTCCTTGTATAACTCCTTAAAGTCCTTACAGCTTTCTTGAAAATCTTTTGTTTCATATGTATACTTAAGTTAGTCGGAAGATATATAAAAATAGGCTGGAACGGACATGATCAAGTATGTTCATACTTGTGCTAATGTACATTTTCCCATGTCTCTGCATTTTATAGCTAGGTTGTAAGACACATGATATATAGAAAATAATGCTTCACTCCTTAACGTCCTTACAACTTTCTTTCTTGGAAATCTTTTGTTTCATATTTATATTTCAATTAGCTAGAAGATATATAAGAATCGGCTCAAATAGACATGATCAAGTTTGTTTATACTTGTTTGAAAGCCTTGTTAGACGGACTCTGAGTCCTAAATGATATCTAAACAAACATGATAAATAGAAAATGCCTCCCTATATAACTCCTTGACGTCCTTACAGCTTTATTTCTTGGAAATCTTCTATTTCATATGTATACTTCAATTAGTCGGAAGGTATATAAGAATCGGCCGGTACAGACATGATCAAGTATGTTTAAACTTGTTTAAAAGCCATGCTAGAAGGACTTTGAATGCTAAATGATAACTGAATGGACATGATAAATAGCAAATGCCTCCCTGTATAACTGTGAATGTCCTTACAACTTTCTTGAAAATCTTTTGTTTCATGCGTATACTTAATTTAGCTGGATGGGATATAAAAATCAGCTAGAACGGACATGATCAAATTTGTTCATACTTGTGCTAATCCATATTTTGCCATGTTTGTGTGCTTTATAGCTAAGTTGTAAGACACATGATAAATAGAAAAAGAATCATTCCTCAATGTGTAGGCAACTTTCTTTCTTTGAAATCTTTTGTTTGAAACCTAAACGTCAATTAGCCGAAAGGTATATAAGCATCAGCTAGAATGGACATGATCAAGTATGTTTATACCTATTTAAAAGCCCTGTTAGAGGGACTCTGAGTCCTAAATGATAAATGGCTATGATCAAGTATGCTCATACTTGTGCTAATCCACATTTTCTCATGTCTTCTAGCTTTATAGCTAAGTTGTTAGACACAAAATAATTAGCATTTCATACTTCTACGAATCCACATTTTCTTACAGGCTAATCCACATTTCTTTTGTTTCATTGATTTATAGCTAAGTTGTAAGACACGTGATAAATAGAAAGTGCCTCACCGTATAGCTTCTCAACGTCCTCACGGCTTTCTTGGAAATCTCCTGTTTCATACTTATACTTAAATTAGCCCGAAGGTTTATAAGAATTGGCTGGAACCGACATGATCAAGTATGTTCATAGTTGTTTAAAAGCTTTGTTAGGGGGACTCCGATTCCTAAATGATAAATGGCCTGAAGGTATGTAAGAATCTCCTGGAATGAACATCATCAATGCTTAAAAACCTTGTTAGAGGGACTCTGAGTCCTAAATGATAAATGTACATGATCAAGTATGCTTATACTGTTGGGATTTATATCCAAAAAGACTATCATTTGCTAAGATAATGGGTCGGAAACTATAATCTTTATAAATAAATACATATTAGCACAACATGCAATAAGGTCCAAATTGACTTAAATAGGTGATCTGTATATTGGGACGTTCAGCATAGTAAGGTACGGATCACCAGAAGCTTAAATCATAAGGAATTAGTTCTTGGCCGATTAATGGAATTGGTCATTACAATGAACTAAGGTCATAAAACATGAGTCTTCTTTATGTAGGATGACTTACCTTTAGTCATTGGGTAGTGCTCCCTGACTATATGTGTTAGCACATTTTGTATGTGTAGAACAGGACTATTCAGTGATTGATTTCTAAAAGTACAATCAAAGAAGAGAGAACAAATATCACTGTCACTATTGCGTGGACACGTCCCCATGACATGAGTATGGGTTGGTGGTCTAGCGAAGCTAGTGCCCTGTGCTTTGATATGCTATGGGTGAGATCTCAATATGGAGATCAATAGCCTTGTATGTTAGGTACTTGGAGTTAGTTAGTTAAGACAGATTCATGCAATAGGTTCTCTATACCATTTCATTTATGAGATGGGTTAAGCGCCCCCTTGTGTGTTGTTCTTAGTTGAATCACTAAACACGAGGCCTCGGTAGTACAATTGTTATAGTAATGAATATTCTTCTAGTGAGAATTCATTGTGATTCAATGGTAATAGAACTAGATATCTAAGGATGGTAGATGCTATTGAGTAAGGTGATAGTATACAAGACCTAAGCTCAATAGTGGGTGTTACATAGAAGGGCAAATGTGTCATTACACTTGTAGGTCAAAGACTAAGGATTGAGATTTATCTCAACAAACCTTCTATTTCTATAGCAATGTATCATGGAGTACACCATCTTCTTATAATGATAATAAAAGGTGTTTAAAATGACTAAGTTAATTTCTACTATGTAGTACAGGTATTTTGGTCATTTTATAGAGTTATGAATATTGTTTCTTAAGATCCCTAATCTAGCCCTATTGAGGATGAATGATTTTATGTCATTCTTAAATAGGAAATTAGAGAAAGAATTTATTTTATTCTAGATAGCATTAATAATTAATTGCGAATTTAATTAATCCTTGAAATTAATTATTTGGGCTTGAATAAAATTAATTAGTTATTTTATTTAGTCTTATAATTAATTTGGACTTAAGTCCATAAGATTAATTATTGTTGGGTTTGAATAAAATAATGAGGTGGATATTTATTTTTATCAGTGTTATAATTCTAGATAGCATTAGTCTTATATTTATTTGGATTTAGGTCCATGAGATTAATTATTTGATGGGCTAAGAATAAAAATAAATATTGGGCTTTTAATTAAAGGGTTAGAATAATTATGTTGGGTCCATGATCCAAAGAATATTTATTGGACCTTCAATTAAATAAAAGGATTGTTCGGCTCTTGGCCCATAGAAATTCCATATTTCTAATTTAGTTATTTTAAAAGATTATTTAAGAATCCTGTAATGACTAGAATTGAAAGCAATCATTCCTAAGCCCTAGAAAATTAGAACAGAGGTAACTTTTCTCTCTGCAGAAAAATTACAGAATGTCTATTTTCCTCCACTCCATTTTACAGAAATTCTCGGATCTTCTATTTCCTTTCTGTTCACTTAGACAGATAGGGAATAGATTAGAAGATCTTTTGCATAGCAGATCAAGACGTTTAGATTCATTCCACAGGACAAGATCTCCGCAAGTTATCAAAAAGGTATTGTTCTCATTCTCCAATGTGAAAAATTTATTAAAATCCTAGGACTCCAGAACTCGTTTCCTCGTGAATTTGGGATCCAGTTCCCTTCAAATACTTGAGCTAATATATATTTTCCTACAAGTTAATCCACATTTTCTCATGTCTCCTCACTTTATATCTAAGTTGAAAGACACATAATAAATAGCATTTAATACGCTAATGCATATTTTCTCATAGGCTAATGCACATTTTCCTATGTCTCCTCACTTTATAGCAAAGTTGTAAGACACATGATAAATAGAAAGTGAATTACTGTATAGCTCCTCAACGTCCTTATTGCTTTTTTGGAAATCTTCTGTTTCATAATCATACTTAAACTAGCCGGAAGGTATATAAGAATTGGCTAGAACAGACATGACCAAGTATGTTCATAGTTGCTTAAAAGCCTTGTTAGTTAGAGGGACTCTTTGTCCTAAATGATGAATAGCCTGAAGGTATATAAGAATCGACTGGAACGAATATGATCAAGTATGTTCATAGTTATGAAAAATCCTTGTTGGCGGGACTCTAAGTCCGAAATGATAAACGGACATGATCATGTTCGTACATGTGCTAATGCACATTTTCCCATGTCTCCTCTCTTTATAACTAAGTTGTAAGACACAAGATAAATGGCAAAGGAGTAATTGATCAAATGCTTCACTGTATAACCCCTCCATGTCCTTACGGCTTTCTTAAAAATCTTCTATTTCATACAATTTCTATACCGATCGGATGGAATGAACATGATCAAGTATGATCATACTTATGTTAATCAACATTTACTTTTTCTTAAGTTAGCCGAAATTTATATAAGAATTGACTAGAACAGACATGATCAAATATGTTCATACTTGTGTTAATCCATATTTTCCCACCGACTAATCCACATTTTCCCATTTCTCCTTTCTTTATAGCTAAACTGTAAGACACATGATAAATAGAAATTGTCTCATTGTATAGCTCCTCGACATCCTTACGGCTTTCTTGGAAATCTTCCTTTTCATACGTTTTATTAAATTAGCCGAAAAGTATATAAGCATAGGCTTGAACGAACATGATCAAGTATGTTCATATTTATTTAAAAGCCCGGTTAGACTGACTCTGAATCCTAAATGATGTGTTAATCCACATATTCCCACAAACTAATCCACATTTTCCCATCTCATCATCGGCTAATCCACAGTTGCCCATGTCTCCTTGCTTTATAGCTAAGTTGTAAGACATATGACAAATAGAAAATGCCTCACTATATTGCTCCTCAACATCCTTACGGCTTTCTTGGAAATCTTCTGTTTCATAGGTTTTCTTAAACTAATCGAAAGGTATATAAGAATCGACTAGAACAGACACAATCAAGTATGTTCATATTTGTTTAAAAGCCGTGTTAGAGGGATTCTAGGTCCTAATGATAACCGAATAAGATTAGAGATAGAATACAATCATGGAAAAATGTTCTTTTATAAAGTAAATGAATTATACATATATTTAATGTATAACTAAAAAATATTTAACTTCAATATTTATTTGCAAAAATTATCATATTACATGCATCAACCAAAAGATATAAGTCAATACTAAATTATAGTGTCAAAAATAATTCATATGTTTTTAAAATCATACAAGATCTTTACTTAAACAAATATCTCTAGAAAGATTTAATACAAAAAACATAAATAATACTGTAAAACTGGTTCATAGCTAAACTCAACACCTATCAAGTGTTTCCGATAGAAACTATATTATAATGTCCTTACAACTTTCTTGGATATCTTTGATTTCATCTGGTTTTTCAAATTAGTTGAAAATTATATAAAAATTAGGTAGAACAAACTTGCTTAACTATGTACATACTTATTTAAAAGCCCTATTAGAAGGACTTTTAGTCCTCAATGATGACTGAATAAGATTAGAGATAGAATACAATTACAAAACCGAACATGATCACAATCAAGTATATTTATACTCATTCAAAAACCCTATTAGTGAAACTCTAAGTTTCAAACGATGATCGAATGATCTTAAAGGTACAATACCACTAAGGAGGTTCTTTTATATGGTGTAGAGAGTTGAGAAAATAAATATATTATTTGACTTTTGTCAAAAAATATCTTAGAATGGGCACAAACAGTCATGATGAAGTATATTTATACTCTGTTGAAAAGCCTTTCTAAAAGAACTATAAATCCCAAATGATGGCCAAATAAGATCAAAGATAAAATACAAGTAAAAGAAAAAAGTTCTTTTATAAGTTGTAATTAGCTAACGTAGTTGGGAAATATAAAATTCATATTTCACAATTAAATTAAATTTATGAAGGAAAAATGTTCTTTTATAACTTGTAATCAGCTAACATAGTTAAGAATTATAAAATTAATATTTTACAATTGAATTTATTTAATATTTGAAGTTGGCTGACATGGTAGAAAATTGTATTTATGATGAGAATATGTGTTATTTTTATAGAATCAACTTGATTGTTATCATTATACAAAAGTTTTTTGCACACAAAAATAATGAAATTTTTTGTTCCATGGATTTGAATTTGGAAATTAAAATGTTCATAGAAAAATCAAACTGTGCCATTTTGTTTGTGAGACGCTAAATATGCCCTGGCAGCGTATTGTATAACATGTACTTAAAAAGATTTTTTAGAACATTTCGAGAACAAAAAAAAAAAATATATTCTCTTCTCTCAACATCAAATTTTCTCCAGAATAGAAGAATTTCTGAACTACTGGTCATTCACTTATTTTCATCTTGTTTTACTCTTTGAAGTTTCCTCTTTATTCAAATTTCAAAAATAATAAATAATAAATGTTTTTATAATAACAATATATAGTAAAAAGATAGCAAATATATTTAAGAAAATTCTTCACTCATTACCAATTGTTGTTTTAAAATTTAATTGCATTATCACAAAAAAAAAACCCCATAACTAGTCATAACTAAAATTCATAGTCATAAACATTCCTTCATCCTTACAATTCCAGTGACCAACCTTTGTTAAATAATTATCCAAAAGACACTGAAGAAAAAAGACATAAAAACTGGGAAGGTTAAGCTTGCTCAGGCCCATCTGCAGAAGACTCCCCCGCTCTTGAGATCATTGGCTCCTTTGATAAGGCTGCAAAGGTTTCATTTACCTCTACAATACCAGCATCATTCTCCACACTTCGAGTGACTGCAAAGGTTTGATCCATTTCTGCAGTATAAGGAGCATCAACAACATTCTCAGCATGTAGAGTGATTCTAGAAGCTTGATTTATCTCTACAATACCGCATGATTCTCTACATTCAGAATAGCTGTAGAGATTTGATTTACCTCTACAGGGCCAGCAATATTCTTCGTATTCAGATTACCCTCTAAATCTTCATTCCTTTTACCAGTAGCAACCACTCTACAACCAACATCTTTTGTTTCTTCATTTTCATTTTCAGAATCTTCTAAGAGTGTACCAAAACCATGTGGCTTCTGTAATTCTTCCTCTTCTTCAGAATCAGCTCTTGGTGAGGGAAATCATTTAAAATCTCCTTGGAGAGAAAAATCTTTGTCCCATGGATACTTTAATTGTACAAGTGGCCTATCCATAATTTCTTGCATGTCATCGGTAAAAACAAAATCAGGATGTTCAGCATGAATAGCACCAGCACATAGCTAATAGGCTTCTATAACAGTTAGCAACACCAACCTCTACTGCATGTTCTTGCATTGATTAGACTTGAGAAATTAATTTATGACAGTCATCTCCACTCTAGGATTGAGAAAACCATGTCCATCTTCACAATGCCAATCAAGACGATTATTGTGTTTCTCAAGAGCTTACCGAGACTTCTTTTCAGTTTTCCACATGGTATCTATTTCTTATTAGCAAAATCTAAGGACTTTACTTTAGCGGATAACTCAGCCACGGTAGCCCTAGATTTGCACAATTCTTGCTCAAGGGCAAGTCTTTCTTGCTTAGCTCTGGTAGCCTTTTCAGAAGCTACGTTAGCTTTTTCTAATGCTTCCCTTGTCCAATCTGCAAGTTTGCAAACATGACTTATGGCTTGCACATATAAACAAAATGAAACAAAAGTAGGACCAAACTGAGAGTGAGTAGCATAAACAAAGATGGATTTGCGAATGATTCAAGGCTTGCACATAGGAACAAAACATAAATAACTACATCTAAGTTATATAAACACTATTTCATATTAAAGTTGATTTACCTAAACACTATAGTGCAAAGAATTATCCATCACTGACTTCGCAGGTAATTGTTGCACACGTTGGACCTCTCCAGGAGGAAAAGCATTAGCCTCAAACATTACTCTACTTTCAATTTTCTCATTTACTTTAATGTCCCAAGGTGGAAAATATAAGAATGATGCTTCTAGAGTTTCTTCAGCATTTTCTTTTTCTTCTGCCATATTACCTACCATTTCAGGATTGTTTACAATTTCCCTTGTGTTGACATTGTTCGAAGTAGAGGCTTTAATAAGCCTTTGACTTCATCATATCTGCCTAGAACTTCTTGTTCTCCCACTGATTTTCTTGTTGATGATTTCCTTGGAGCATCTTTAATAGACAAATCCTCACCTTCAACGGTAGTCTTACTTTTCTCAAACACCTCTTGTTGATTTGACACCTCAATAGAATTTTTCAGTTTTCATAAAATTCAATATACACCCAAGCCACCAGTCTCAAAAGCATAAGATATATCTCCTGAAATTGCATATGCCATTTAATTATAAAAATCAACAGAATTATCAAAGGTATGAAAGTCCTAAAGTTTGTGAGCAGAACAATTATATCATTTTTACCAAACTCATTCCTACAAAACCCCCAGAAAATAGACAATTTAGTCAATAATAAATTGATATGATATAAGATACATCAAAACAACGACAATTATAAGACATATTCAGTTTTTCAATGTTGATTGATTCGTCAACTATAAACCCAGATATTTCAAGTATATGTTTCGGCCAGCTCTCCATAATAGCTAAACATACTTAAAATTCCTCAACAAGATAAAGTCCTTAATCACTCGAGTCTCATCTCTCAACTTACTCTCTTGAGGAGGATTGTTATTCAGCAATTTCCACTCATTCCAACTTTGTTGAATCTTCATTCTTTTAAAGTTTGGATAACTAATAAAGAAAAAAAATCTTTCTTCTACCCATCTATGCCAGTAGGACAAGACATTATATTCCCAAACTCTACATGCTAAATCAGATAAAAAAAAAATCCTCTTCTTTCAACAGTACTATATCTTTTGCAACAACATAAAGCACTCACTCCTTAGCTCTAAACAGTAATGTAACCCAAGAGCATTACAATATTTACAAGCTGACTTAAAGAGATTTTAAAATAGGGAAAAAGCAATCCAGCCTTGAAGTGAGCACCATAACAAGCAATTGTACCTTTTGGTGGCTGATGTATTCAATCATCTTTTTCTGGTTGAATTAACATACATTCCTCAGGAATATCATAGGTTTTCCTAATCTTTTCTAAATCTAACTTCTTGACATATTCTTCCTCATACTGTGGCACTCCACCATTAATTCCTTCATCAAAAGCCAATTTACTTGTATCTGTTTTTCTACTAGAACTTCATTTTTAGACCCTGTCAAACTTTAATCCTTCTCATCAATAAAAGGAAAATCATAGTTTACTATTTTATACTCATACCTAATGTACTCAGATTTAGCATTCGGTTCAGCCCTATTACTCTGGGTGCCTTTTCAGATAACTTTATCCATATCACTTTTCACCATAATACTTTTACTCCTATTTGCCATCAAAATCAAATGAAAGCATAAAAACAAATTATAGAAAGAAAAGCCGAATACCTATAAAATTAAATCTTTAATCAGCCGAGCTAAGCAATCATATTATCTCATAAAAAACTCAGAACCAAAAAGGAGAGAAAACACGATCCCGAAGTCTGCAAAAACACCAAGAACACAATTTCAACACTTATTTGTACAAAGTATAGTTATAGTTTCAAAGCAAGAAATACTTTTTTCTGCATCCGAAACCCTATTGATAGGGGAACAACAAGAGTGAAAAATGCACAAAAATGAGCACTTCACAAATAAGAATGATGAAATAAAATGTCAAATTTTAAACTCTATAATTCAATCGAAGCTTAGATGTGAAAAGCAGTGCGTGAAGTCCTATATTGTTACTCTTCTTAAAACTTATGCGCCACAGATAGTCTTCATTTCCCATTTTCCAATATTGTTACTCTTTTTAAAACTCACGAGCCACAGATAGTGTTTATTTCTCATTTTTCGATATTTAATTATGACATACACTGTCATATTAAAATTACTAATTTTGTCTTATAGTATATTATTATATTATAGGATAAACTAAATCTAAGGGTAGTTGATTAAATTTTATTTTATTTTTTTAGAAACAAAAGATAGTTGACCGTTAACTGTGTCTGTTAAAGATTTAATTGAGCTCTCCATAAGGTATACTTCGTAATACTTTATAGCATTTCCATATATAGTGTTTGTTTACTTTATACTTTTCCTATATATGAAAGAATAATTAATTATCAATTGAAATATATTAAGAATTTGTATATCAATTACACATCGAATTAAAAAAATCAAATATAAATGTTGTAACACTTTATTATGTTATTTAGTTAATCTAGTTAAGAAAATCAAAATGCTGCATCAGCAAATATTATATTACATTACTTAGCCAATATCATATTACATTGCAAAATTTCTTTTTATCTTTTAAAATCTTAGACTTATAATGTTTACTTAAGCTTCAAAACTTATGTTATAACATTTATATTTATCACCGAAATGTTATAAGAACAAAGTAATTTTGATTTTTGACCAAATTGTAAAAAAAAAAACCACTTTGTTAAATATAAATTTCTGTCATTATGATCATCTTAGCTGATTCCAATATACCTTCCATTAATTTAAGGAACTCTTTTTTCTAACCCATACACACTTGAAAAATTAAATAATCAAATAATGTATTCATATCTTCTAGACATTTTCAAATGTTCATGAACTCATAGATGGAGTAGAACAAGTATTGGCTAGAACTAAAAAGTATTTTAGAATCAACAATAATGATTACGATGGAGTATGTTTATATTTATTTAAAAGCCTTATTAGAAGAACCCCGAGTCTTAAAAGATGATTGAATAACTCTAAGTCTCTAGCCCCAAAAACTGAAAGAATAATATTAAAGGTAAAATATGGTTAAAAAGATGAAATTCTTTTATATAATGAAAAGATTTATATTAATAAAGTGCTTCATGTATTTCTCACAATTTACATGGAGAAATAATATTAAAGGTAAAATACAATTAAGAGGAACTGATTCTTTTATATAATGAAAAGATTCATATATTAACCACAATTTAGGTGAAAATCATAATTTGTTCTTGGAACATTTCAGTTACAAATATAAGTAAATGTCATAACATAATATAAAATGTTACAATATTTATAAACATTACTTCCTTTTAATAAAAAAAACATAAATAATATAAAATTGAAAAATTAAATTTTCTTGGGTTAATATCTAGAAGATTTCTTATTTGTAAGATCACTGGTTTCACTTTGGCGGAATCTAGTTACTACACTTTAGTTGATAACTTTTAACTTTTGCTTTTCCTTCTCAAGTTTTCATTTTTAGCTTTTTTAATTTTTTTCAAGTGCATTTTTAGTTATGGCTGATACCTCTTTAACTCGATCTACGAGTTCACGAACATTTACATAACACCTGCAAATTAAGATAAAAACATGTTATTTGCCTTTACAAGTGTATAGATAAAAAATTAGTTTCTTAAATTGGCTGCAAGATATGTTAGAATCGCTATATACCTGTAAAATTACGATAAACATAGTAAAATTACAATGCCTTCCTGTTTTTCTATTCTGTTTTATCTTAAAAGAACATTCCATATACCTGGAATACATCAGTATCAGAATTTCAATACAAGTCATCAAATTTCATTATTTTGTCTTTATTTAGATGAACTTTTTTCAAAACGCCGAGTTGTCATCCTTGATGAAGTTTCACCACTAGTGATATTTTTAATTCCTTCATCTTTTTTATCAACCACTTGCTGATCAACGGATATAGTCTCTTTTTCTTGATTCTTGTTGCTTTCAACTGTTTTAGTTGACAAAGCTCCTTCTCTCATTGAAGTATCAAAAAAATCTCTTTCATCAATAGCAACAACTGTGTGAAGCCTTTGATACTGTATGTTTGCTTGATAGCTGGTTGTTTAACAAAAGCAACTACACCTTTTTTGTGTAATAATTGCATCAATTTCGATCATTTTCAATTTATTATGCAAATAAACATATGAGTTAATAATTGCATTTACAAATGAGCAAATAAATTAGTACCTTTTACTTTAAAAGAAAATTCTTCACTTCTTGTTTCTGAAATTCAATTGCATTGAATCCAATGAGCATATCGACATCTTCACCAAAAACCAAAACATTGATTTGAGCTCTTTCAGAAATGATTGTAATTGTGAACCAATACCTGTACAAGATATCGTATGTATAAAACATATTTAATTATCTTTTATTTAATGTTGTCTTGTAAGGATTTATAAGTTATATTCTTAATTTGTCTACCTTGTAGTTACCTCTATATCTGATGCAGGCAGATCCGAGTTTGGAATGAGCTTAAATTTGACTGGACGACTGGAAATGGCTTAACGAGCAACACGCATTGCTTTACCATGACCTGAGACAGTTTTGGGCCATCCGGGATCGTCTTGATGGACTTTTGTCCTTTTTGTGTTTTTTAGTCTTTTTTGTATTTTAGGGATAGTTTCATAATTTTGTTGTTTTTATTTCCAATTAGATTTAGGATAGATTTTAGGTTATAAATATCTCGTTTTCTCCTAGTTACAATAGGTTTTTAAAAATGTGATAATTTCTGACTTTTGTCGTTAAACTAAAAACTTGATAGTTTTCACAAATGTCTAGTTTTTCTTTTGTTTAGCCTTTTTCGTCAGTGTTTATTGCATCAGTTGGTATCAAAGCACTAGGTTGCCTTCACCAATGGCTGAATAGAATCATGTTGGTCGTGGACGACATCATGCTGGAAGGGGACGTGGAGTTGTTTTTGAGGAAGATGAACAGCCTCGTTAATGAGACCTACTAGAAAACGAAAACGAAGAACAGAGAAGGAGGATCCAAGACTTGGAGTGGCAATGGGCGCAGGCTAGGTTGGACATTCAGACTGAGGGGATGGAATCAGAGATTGAATCCAAAGACGAGGGGGAAGACGTCAATCTGTTTGGGGTTTTGAACCAAGGGCGTAATTGAGCAAAATGACCTGACAGATAATCTTCTTTCCAGAATCTCGGTGTGAAAATAGAGATTTTCGATTTGGTGAGCAGGCGGATCAAAATCTCATCGGGGAAAAAAAAAAAAACGTATCTATTTTGAGAGACTGTCGAAGCAGTCATCTTTAGTCGTTGGAAAAATCGGATCATGCAGATGGTGAGCATTGTTGTCCGAGCAGTAGATCCGCCCGCTGAGGCCATCACCATCACCCACCTGGCTGCAGATGGCCAGGCAGCTACCCGCAAGCAGCTAGATTGCAGTGGTAGGCAACAGAGCAGAGGCGAGCTTGACTGGTGGCAGCGCAGTGCAGTCCAGAGGTAGTTCGATGGCATGAGCAGCTTCCAGCAGATCCAGTAGCAGCAAGCACCCTGCGAGCAGGCAACAGCAGTCCACCATTTTCACACCTAGCAAGATGCAATCGGCAAGCAGGCAACCAAAAAGCAAGTCGAATCAACAGAAGCAGACCGGCATTGCTACTGAACTGGCGAGGCTAAGCAAACCGACCGTCAATGCTGTCGTGGGCTTCCAGTGGCTGGACTGTTACTGGTCAAGGCAGGCAAGGATAAATATTAAAGCTAATAAAGAATATATTGAGTATAATAAATATTGATATCTTTACCATGCTTTTAGAGAATGAGCTTCTTCAAGCCTAGGATCAACCATCAAACAAGTAGAAAATTTTGTCGCAACACTCAAAACTGCAATGAATAAAAATACAAATAAAAACTTAAATTATTAAATATAAATACAAAAATAAATTTAATAGAAGTAACATCAAAATTTTACTGTTAAAAGAAGTGCACTTGACACATAGAGCTGCAAGTATTGGCTTTGACATCAAATTTTCAATCAAAGTATCGCTCTCTTGATTTTGAAATTCACCATATAAAGTCAAAGTAATTGGAAGTAGTTTATAAAAATTAAATATGTTAATACGTTTCTTTCATATATTTGTTTAAAGAACACTTCATTACTATTTTTGCATACTCTTCATTAATAATTATAAAATCCTGAACAACTATGTTTCCAAAATTTGTTGTAATATGGTTCAATGGAAAACCATGAATAACAACACCAAGTATATCTGCGAAAAATAACACCAAAAAAAAAAAAACTGTTAATACTATAGAAAACAATTATATTTAATAATAGTAACTACTATGGCATAAAGTTATGAACTACATAAAATTAATGAAAAGGAAATGAAGAAGGAAATAACTAGCTATGATTTACGTTAGTGTCAATGTACCTTGATAGAAGAGAGAAGACATTGAATTCATATAAATATGGTAACAATGGAGGAACGACTTCATCGATTTCTTGAACTGGGGTACTCATGTTTACCATCGATATCACTTCATTTGGATCATCAGCATAACCTGAAGAGTTTAATTTAACTTGAGCATTTGAAACTCTTTCTCTTCTACTTGGCTTAAATCTATCCTGAAAATATCTAATACTTCTTTCGAAAATAAGTACCACAACTTTACTCCCCTGTAAAAATGTTTTTTTTTATATATATATCTTTTATAATTGAACAAAGATCTGAAAAGTAAGAACTTCAATGTAATGAAATTGAAGTTATTGATAACAAGGCAATAACAAAAATTAGTACTTTATTTAGAGATATTTACATAGTATATTTAAATTTTAAGAATATTAATATATATTGAAAATAAAAATGCACCTCTGAGTCTATTAAGTGAATTCGTGATATTTCATGTCATATCCCTTTTACAGATGTTTATGTTTCGCTACGATCATAGACTTGAACTATCATAGTCCAATTATTAGTATCTAGCTTCACTTCGACAATTGTGCAATAACTTCTTTCCATCTGTTTATTTCATTGTCATCAAAACAATAATAAACA
Organism: Parsonsia alboflavescens; assembly: GCA_028571225.1. Classification (NCBI taxonomy): domain Eukaryota; kingdom Viridiplantae; phylum Streptophyta; class Magnoliopsida; order Gentianales; family Apocynaceae; genus Parsonsia; species Parsonsia alboflavescens. The sequence goes on along the minus strand of JAOXNR010025766.1, from coordinate 7,746 downwards.
ATGAATTTAACACAAAAATTAAACTAAGGAATTGAAGAGACAATATAGCTTCATAGAGATCTCAATAGTATAAATGAAAACACTTTTGGAGGAATCCTTAAAGATGGCTTCACACGTCCATCTGGTAGAATTTGGAAAGCAGAAGGAGTGGCCTATACTGGTTCTTCATGTCGGTGAAGATTCTGATAGTTGGTGATCCAATCATATGATCCAACAGATCTAAACATGCAGAAGAGAGTCCCGATGTCATCCTAATAACCATGCAACAGAACCCAGTTATACATCCCACATCAACGGTCCCTTTTTATGGGATGTTCCTGGATCTTGACTCTACGACCCAGAATGTTCATGTGTTGAGGACTACTCCTCAGATGATGATGAAGCGAATGAGGTTCCACGAAGACATCGATGAACCAAGAAAAAGAAAACTGGCAGATATTCATACAGACGCTATCCGAATGATGATGATAAGGACAAGGTCACAGCGATACCAACTCCAAAACCTACAGCAACACTAGCACTAGAGCCCTTCAAGGATTTGAAGGACTTCTACCGACCTCATCCTAAGACATCCACTACACTGCCAATGAATAAGGAATGCATTCCATCTATCTACCCAACTATCATGAAGATTCTGAGAAAGACGACGGACTACTACGAGTTATCTCCTTATTGCAAGAAACGTGAAAAGATTACCACCAACGGGCCAACACCTACTCCATGCATGATGAATTAGCCCCAGGTGAATCCTTATGATGTAGCATTTCCACCATTGGAAAGAAAGGTGGACGAAGTTGAGAAAAGTGCTTCCAGACCTTATGTTACACAGAGGTCAGTTGATGAGCACGGAAGATATGTTCCCTTGAACCAAGCAGAAGAAATGCTTAGCCAACAGACGGACAATGAAATTTCTCAGAATCGCATGCTCACCAGAATCGATGATAGAGTCAATTAAGTAAAAAGAGAGATTGCCTATGTAGAAAAGAGATATAGGGAGCTGCTAGACAGACACAACATGCTTGATAGAGACTTGAAGGCAATGATTCGTGTTAGAACCAGTTACTGCATCGAGTTCAACGAGAAGCATCAGGAGATTTACGACCTAAAGAGGCAGATCGAGAAAATTGAAAGATAGGGGTCTCAAGCTGCTCTTGTTCCATTATCCGCATCTCAGGAATTCTCAATGTTTGGCATTCCAAGAAATCCACCAACCTTTCACACGCCAACTCCACTCTTCTGTGGACCGCTAAGTCCTACTCTACCCAGAGTAGAGAAGATTCCAAACTACAGTATACCTGACTATGACTTCTGGGCAAAATGGGCTAAAGAGCATCCATATGTTCACGCAACACCTCGAAAGAAGGTTTATGCTCGAATCCTGAGTTTCCTCAATCTAAATTCAGATCTGAAGAGCCAAGGTATACCTGAGAAGAAAAGGCTAAAAAGCCAGTCCAATCTAATGAAGACCGATATGGATATCCTAGAAGGGAAGAAGGCACAAAAAGAGCCTTCTCCAAAAAGCTCTGTTAGGCAACCTGGTCCTATTCCAACATACCTGGCTCAACAGCTAGTCATGTCTTACCTAGCCAATGGCATTCAAACATCTCCCAATAGTTCAAGTGAAGATTCAGTGTCTTCGAAATCCTCAGAAAGCATTTTTACGTATACAGAATCAGGAGAAGACATGATGGACGTCATAGGGATCCTTATGACCACTCCAGGTCCCTCATGATCGACCTCTTATTCAGGTTTTGGCTATGTAGAGGAAGTCGAGGATGAAACCATGCCTGACTAGCAATCTCCTCCTCCTCCACAAACAGCTCCGCTGAGAAAATCAACCTGTTTAACCTTTGACAATATCTCGATTGATAAAAGGCTTGAAAGATTCCAGGAGATGTCATCATGGGTCAACACCCAGTTATTAAAGGGAGTACCTCTAAACAATATTCTTTCTGAGTTTTCTAGTCATGCTATTGGTACTCTACATGACTAGTTCATTTCTTTAGATGCTTATGAGAGAAATCAGTTACTTACAAGTTCTTTGAATCAGTGGATTATTCTTCAAAAATTAATTAGGCAAGATAGGATTTCTTCAAGATGAAATGTTGTTCTTTAAAGCCTAAAAATCTCAACAGGCACTACAAAAGAATGATGAAGATTTACTACCACCTTGGTGGTATAAGAGATCTAAATCTCAAGCAGGTGTACATTTCTTCACTCTCAGAAGAGATCCAGCCAGAATTGGAAAAGATGATCGAACTCTCTGGAAACACATTGGCAAATCTCGGCCTCACAGAAATCCATCAAGCCACATTCACATGCCTAGACAAACTCTGTGAAAGAAGAAATACTATTGAAAACTTCTTTCACGAAAAGAAGGAGCTTGAATAGATTTGCAACAGGAATTATGAGATTGGGTGCACAAAGCTAACGAAGTGTAGCTGCAAAACCATACACAAGAAGAAGTCTCGGAAGCAAAAGAAGTACAAATCAAAGAAGAACCTCAAGCACTTCAAATGGAAGGCCTCAAAGAAGCCTAAATCAGGCAAATGTTTCGTCTGCAAGAAGAATGGCCATTTTGCAAAGAATTGCTCAAACAAGAAGGCCAAAGCTTCAAAGCTTGTCACACGGCCATCTAGAATTGGCCGTTGAATTGGTGTTTTCTCTCTCTACTCTCTCTCTATCATCCCAAGAAGTCTAGAAACCCTAATTTCTCCCCTTTACAAAATGAAAATTTTCATACACCGGAACGCTGCGTTCTGGCTCTGATAGCAATGGGGTTCAAACACTATCTCGACACAGTTTATCCCGAGTACTTCTTCCCTTATAGCTATCCCTTTCAAGCGGGTACTCTTTTCCTCTAACTCACTGTTTGGAGATAATGGTTGTGCCTCTAATATGGCCATTATAGATCACCTATAACTGGGTAATACTTGACGAGAAATATAGACTCCTGAAGGAATTCAAAAAGATTTCTCGAGAGAGAGAATGATTTAGAACCCCATTTTGAAGAAAACACTCATGATATTATTGAAGACCCTCTGTACAAGAGACACTTTACAAACTTGTTTACAGAAGACTCACTAGAAAAATAGACACTACTCAAACTCGAACAAACTAGAAAATAAGCTAAACCCAAACTCAACCCGATCTTTGGAGGAGAATTCTAGGTTCCTTTTATAGAGCAATGACAGATCCTTCTTGGCTGCCAAGCAAGATACACTTAGCTACTACCAACCGACATCATGTGTTGGAACAAGACAAAAAGAACAATCAAAACTAAAGACAACAATTCTAATCTAGGAAACAACCAATATTCCTAATTAACACTGAATACAACATTCACATGAAGAACAACAAGACAAATACAAAGACCCAAGGTAAAATAAAGCTGTCTTCTAGTGGTAAGTTCTACACTTCAACCGAATTTGCTGGTGATGACTAAGTTGAAATGTGGATGACTTGGCTTCCAATTCCTTGCATCGAGGGCTGATTATTTTGTGCAAGAAGTGACTGGAAGACACCTGGTTGCATGAAGAACTATAGGACATAGTAATAGTGAAAATACTAGTGATAGTAATAGTAAAAACCATCCTGTGAAGGGCAGAATTTTTCTGATTGAGATTCTTCTTCTTGATGACTCGGTTGCTGCATGGAGCGGGCTGATGACAAGCATTTAGATATTCCTTTTGCTTGTGATGATAACAGAATGTTGCAAAGATTCAATTCCTTTTGTGAGCTGGCCGAAACTTCGATCTGGTGAGATGAGGTGACAAAATTGTTTGTGATGTCTGGGACTCCTTGCGTGATGTTGAAGTTATTGGCCCATTGCATGGTTGACAAGTCTCTCCTTGATAAAGCTTTTGGGCCAAATGGTACCGATGGTAAGCCTCTGAGAGTGAAACTTCCTAGTGGTTCGGGTACCTGTATCAAACAATGTCTTCTTTAGGCTAACTGTCTTCTTCAAAGATATTTGCATAACTTGAACTATAACTAGGTGATTCCTTTGGAGAAGTATTCTAGGATTGTAAGTATACAAGGAATTCATCACGAGCTAGTTGCATGGGCAGTTGAGTCAAGGGTGCTTCCGTGAAGATCCATTTGCTGATCCGTGGAGAGGGCATTGGCTTCTATTATGTCTTCTGGAAATCCATATGCTTTTGCCATAACATAGTCTAAGTGTACAATGTACAATTGATATGTCTTCTCTAGATCATGTTGAAGCTTTTGGCAACAGTATTCGTACCAATCTCGAGCGGACTGAAAAAAAGTAAGATAATGCCATAACAATGTCTTATCAAACTGATTCAGATTGGCAAAGAACATTTTGAACTGGTGTATTTCGATCTCTATGGGATAATAGAATAAAATTGCCGAAGTCCACAGATACCAAAATTTATCCTCTGACATGAGACCTGCATGAGAAAAATGCATGATGTTGCTGAAGGGTTGATCTAGGTAGAAGGATACATCATGGAACCAGTTTTGTCCTCGACAAGTTAAGGCTGGGTGTTTAAACATGGTTTTTTTGGCATACTCCTTGACTTGGTTAACTATTTCACAATGGGCTAGTTCAAGTGGTCGAAATTCCAGTATGGTGAAGATAGGGGGTATAAGTGTGGGTAGGCTGTCAAAGAAAAGGTTAGGCAAGGGTTTCTTTTTTGGTCTGTATAGTTGGTCGGCTAGGTTATTGGATTCCCCTTTGATGCGTTGGACTTGGAACTGGTATTTGGAGAACCAATCTTTTAGACAAAGGAGTTGTGGCTCAAGGATGGTTTTGTTTTTGAATTCCATGATCTTCGGAAATGAGGAGTTGTCTATCTGCACTGTGAACTCATGGCTAATCAGGTGGAACTCAAACTTTCTGATCTCGTACTTGACTGCAAGGATCTCCTTGATGGTGGTGTGGTAGTGTTTTTTTTGCATATTTGAATTGGCCATTGGCATGACCAGGATTGTGTTTTTAGCCGTTGAGTTCCTCAATGAGGATTGCTCCCCAGAACTCATCACTTGCATCCGTTTGTAGAATCCTATGACCTGTGGAAGGAATATGAAGTGGAAGAGGTTTCTGACGCATTCTCTTTAGGGTTTGGATGGCTAAGGTTTGTTCATGGCTCCAAGGAAGTGGGTTCCTTTTTAGTAGCTTGGATAACTGATGGTGTATTTAGTGGAGTCTGGAAGGAAGGACTTGATGAAGTTGATGATGCCAAGGAATTGTTGGATTTCTTTTACGGACAGGTTTTCATTGGGAAAGGAAGGAAGTGTTTTGACTAGATGAGACCCTGCTATATTTTTCCATCGGCTATCTTCATGCCAAGATACTCGACTTCCCTAAGACCTATGGAACTATTCTTTTCAGATAACGTGATACCCCGAGTTTTGACGATGTCAAAGAACTGTTCTAACAATAACAAATGGGCTTCATAGTCTTTAGAAAAAAGAAGGATATCATCAATGTAGATCAAAGAACTATAAAGGACAGGCTAGAAAATCTTTGTCATGGCCTTTTGAAAGATTGATGGAGCAACTTTTAGACCAAATGGCATCACTTTCCATTGATATTGGACATTAGGAATGCAAAAAACAATTTTATTGCGATCATCAGGTGCTATTCCCAATTGTAAAAAAAACCAGCTTTCAAATCAAATTTTGCAAAAACTTTTGCCTCCGATAAATGAGTAAAAAGATTTTGAATCTTTGGGAGCGGGAACTTATCATCTTTTAAAAACTAGTTTAGGGGTTTGTAGTCAATTACTAACCGCTTCTTACATTGGATCTGCTCGCTTTGTTTATTCACACGAAATGCAAGACAAGCCCCAACTAGAGTCAGTTGGCTCTATCAGTCCTTGTTGTAACAGCTGTGAACATTCTTCTTGGGGGAGCAAGCGGTCGTCTGAAGTCATTCCCGGATGTGTTGCTTCTGTAGGATTTATATCCTCATTAAGCTTGAAAGGAAGCTTAACAAAGAATTGATCATTTTTCCGAAGCAGCATCTTGTGCTTAAAATTTGAATGATAGTCTGCACAAAAATCTTTTAACATGTTAGTTATAGGTTTAAATTTATCAATCGTTTCACAAATAGCAAACATATCAGTAACAGGAGTAAAAGGTTGACACTGATGTCTATATCAGATTCCTTAAGGGAGAACCCCCAGTCTTTCCTCTTTGGCATATGTGCCCCATCCGATAAGGACATCCTTACCATGAAGTCTATTTCCAAAAACCTTTAGCTAGATTTTACGATCTGGAAAGAACTTAATTCCCACGGGGTGCTTGGAAATGAGACTAGCTTTAAAGATTTCTCTGTTTGCTGCTTGGAACTGAGCATCTGTGTTGGTCCAGTATTCTGCTAGTAGAATATTTGGATTAATCATTGTCTTCATGGTTCCTATACCTAAGAAACCAATGGCTTTGACTAGTTGAGCATACTTAGATGTTAACAAGGAAACCTATACATGAGGAGGATGTATATTAGTAACAGAAGCAATGTCTGGAGTATCTTTAACAATAAAAATAGGTAGACATGATTCTTCTTCAGAATCATTTTCTGATGCTTCGAATTCAGAATCTGTAATTTCTATGACAAAGGTTGTATCGTAGTCAGGATGACTTTGTTCTGAAAACATCGATTCGATGTCATATTCTGGATGGTCGATCATAATATGGATGTAAATTTTTTCAGTGACGGTCAACTGAAATACAAATCTTTCTGTGAGCAGATTAGATTTGTTATTGATGTTCTTTCTTTTTGACATGATTCCGCATAAAAAAATAAATTTTATATAAATTAACAAAAAATATATGAATAAAACAAAATAGTAAAAATTTCATAACAATGAACACATATAAAATTTTCAAAAAAATATTAAATAATAAGTTCTTTCAACTTTTACAAATAGTTTTAAAACTTATAAAATCACAAGTAAAAAAAAAAAAGGAACAATAAAAGAAAAATTAAAATTTTCTATACCATTTCACGAACATAAAAAAGTATGAAATAAAAAGTCTTTAACTCTTTCTTACTGAAAGATACCCAAAGAAAACAAAGTAGGAGAAAAAGAGAAAGAATCTAAGAAGACATAAATATATATAAATATATATATATATATATATATATATATTTATATATATTTATGAGAAAAAGATTTTTTCAAGAAAAATCCAAACATAAAATAGAAGCATGTTGAAGGAGTACGTGGCACTACTACTACTAACTCATTTACGAAAGAACTTAAAAAGAGAAAAACAGAAGTAATACTAAAAAGAAATAGAAAGAGTCAAAGAATTAAAAATGATAAACTACACTAAAATAAGAAATTGAAAAAAGCGTTGAAGAATTTTCTTAATTTTCAAATTTTGAATGTTATATATATACATATATATATATATATATATATATATATAGAGAGAGAGAGAGAGAGAGAGAGAGAGCAATGCTAGAGAAAGCAACTACAGCAAACGACGTCGTTTTCAGAGAGGGGGAATTCCCACAACAAGTTGAGATCGGACAAAGACGTGGGTTTTCAGACATTAGCTTCCCAATTCAAAGCTTTGCCATTCCCTTTTCTCTTCAGACAGATGCGGAGGATTTCATTCACGAGTTGAGAGCGGACAAAGACATTTCCAGACATTAGCTTCCCAATTCAAAGCTTCACCATTCCCTTTTCTTTTCAGACAGATGCGAGACTTTTTCATTCACGAGTTGAGATCGGACAAAGACATTTCCAAACATTAGCTTCCCAATTC